>JACBWW010000014.1:1877098-2088906 GCA_020086605.1 Lanius collurio | reverse complement strand
TACCTGTCTGAGATGATGTAGGGAGTAGTTTACTCTTAAAATGGCCCATGGAACAGTATGTTTACTGAAAGAAATGTCTATTCTTCGTGATTTAACATATGCAGACTGTTTTCTGTTGCTCTTGTGTAGAATATGGATTTATTTTGTATGAACAGAATAAGGATTAAGTAAGAACATATGCTTCCTCTTTTCTGGGTGATAAATCCATCTTGCTGTCCCGGAGGAAGGCAGCTTATACAGCCTGGATTGAAAAGATGCTGAAAGACAAAATGACTGAATGCTGAATATAAGAAGATCAGGTTGTCTAAGCTCCCCAAACTAGACTGCCTAAAACTTGGGAAGCAGCCAGCAACACTGGGTGCAAATAATGTAAAATCCTTAATCTGCTTCATGAAATAGAATCTGGCAAAATAATGAGGTGTTCTGAATTCTTAAAATGACTTAGAATAAAGACAATTGCTCTCCAGTTTTAAGTCATCTCCCTCCAACCAGATTCCCTTCTGTTCCCTTGTATAACACACACACACACACAAAAAAAGATTTGTATTGTTGATTTCTATGCTTCAAATAATATGTGGAATTTTATTAGCACCACTCCTTTACCTTCAAGTTTGAAGTTATTTTTTTTTATTTCCTTTGCTAGGTTATGTTTTTGGCATTGTATGCTACTGTCATCTAACAAGTTCACTCTGCTTTTGCTTCTGTTGGATAAAATAGCTTAGCATGCAATTTCATTCCTCATCTTGGCTCCAAAATTTTAATAGAACTTCAGGAGTTATTGACATTAACTGCCCCTAGCAGGTATTGTAACTTGATTATTAGCTATGTGGTAGGCATTTTGAAGGCTTATGTGAATGCAACGTTCATGTTTTGAGAAGATTGAGATATAAAGCAGACTTAATGTTTTATGAGAGAATGGGAGAATTAGTTCAGGTTTTTAGTTAGGAAGAGCAGTCCCAAGGGAGCTCCAGTGGCAAACATTATGGCTGTTTGCCAACAGATTGACTTCATGTTTGCTCAGTCTCTTAAGTAGATGTGGAAAGAAATACACTGATGAATATCAAAGTGCCAGGTTCTGATAGTATTTTCACATATATCACATAACTCCCAAAGTGTCTGCAGAACTCTTCTGCTTAACCTGTTTTGGAACCAGAGTACTCCAGCAGCAATTCTTGGTGAAAGACATCGGAAGCATCTGCTAAGGAAATGAACACACTGCACAGTGCTAATCAGCCTGGAATCTGATGAGTGGAAACTCTTTCAGGAATCAAGCAGTTTTGCTATTACTGCATCTTCAATTTCAAAATAATTCTAAACTGTTTGGAGTGGAATAAGGTCATTCTTTATTCCTCTCTACTTTTGCCAAGTTAATATTCGTGCATCTCTCCATTTCATGTACCACATACACACATGAACTTAAAAAAAAAAGAAAAACAAAACAAAACCAGAACACCAAAACCCAACAAATCTTTTGTTCTTCAGAAGAAAAAGTGGAATTTTGTATTAGCAGCCTTCTGTATGCCTGCACACTCAAAACCCTCTTGTTTTCTTCTATAAGCCTCCTATTATTGGCATAGACCATTGAAGTTTTGAAGGCTTCCTTATCTATTTAACTTTCATTTCCTGAAGAGCCCAGACCTATAATGTAATGAAGTATAATTTCTCTGAGGAATTAATCTCGTTCAGATTATGTTTTAGTAGTGGCTTCATTTCCATTGCTTTCAACCCTATTTTTTTTTACTATTTTTTGCTTGTTCCTGTGAGTTGATAAGTCACTGTAACGTGTGCCTACAAAGAGAGGGTGAGTAGAGTTTTGTACAAACTTAGACTAGTTCAGTGGAGGCTTTTGGTTAATGACAGGCTCTCTAAATTGGATGTCATTTGAGGAGGAGCCACCATAATGATGAACTGATGACACAGGTGCTGACACAGCCTCCCCGGGTGTGAGACAGTGGCTTTCTGTGGCAATGCAGACTTTTATCAGAGTGGATAGCCTTATTCTTTTACTCAAACTGGAATAGTTCAGCTGTCTTGAGATGAATTTGTGGGGTTTTGTTCTTACCTTCCCACAAGGAGAAGTCTTGTCTGCTTTAATCAGGTCAATCCTTCAAGCCTAAGGTCTGTGCATGCATTCAGGTGAGGATGCAGGTCCTTTGAGAAGCTTCTGCTAAAGAGATGGCATTTTCATACATGTGTGGCAGCTTGTGTACTGGGGAGACACTGCAGTGAAAGTACAAAGAGGAAATAGTTTGGGGGAACAGGGATTCCCTCTTACAGTACTCTGAATAATAAAGTCCTTTTCACGAGGAAAGCTTAAATCAATGCCGTGATTCATTTGATTTATTATTTATGGTTTGTATGAGTTAAGAATCCTGTGATCGTGGCCCTTTGAGTCTCACAAGGACCTCTTATTCCTCTTAGCTAACTGTATTTTTTCATATATCCCACAGGCATTCCAAGCTGTTTAACCTTGATTATTAGTCTGACCTGCTGACATTTGTCTTACTGATATTTACATCCTGATAAAATCCTGTAATCTTTGAAAGCGACCAACCACCTCTTTTGACCTTGTCCTTTAGACAAAGTGATTTCCCTAGCTTACAAGTAGCAGGCTGAACCTGATTTTACTTTTATTGGTTGTTGCTCACGGGCCATGTAGTTTGTTACATTTCTTTATATATAATTTTTGATATAAAATTTATTCCTTGTGGTTACATTTCCCTAGAATAGTTTTACAAATAAAACCTTTCTTTTTCACTCTTCTTAGATTAGGCAACAAAGTTTATTGCTGCTTGTTTCCCATTGCCTGTTAAGGCTGTGTTCCTCCCTTCCTATGTGCACTGTGACTGGTGGAGCTTTTTATTTAACCTGAATTGAAGTCCTAGCAAGGCATTCTCAGATAGCTACTAATCAAGCAGTAGACCTCATGCTAGGCAAAATCCCTACACCAAAAGGGTTGTCAGGCTTTGGAACAAGCTGCCCAGGGTTGAGTCAGCATCCCTGGAGGTATTTTAAAGCTGTGTAGACCCTTGGATTCAGTGATCTCAAGTACCTTTGCCCACATAAGAGATTTCATAATTCTAAGTTTCATAAAAAGTTCAAGGTGCAGTGAACCATTCCTGCCCAAGATTATATTTTGTGAACTGGATGTTTTTTGACCATTTTGGATACTGAACACTTGAATTTTACTACATTGTGTCATAGCCTTTTTTTCAGCTAAATGTGTGACCAGAGTGGATTAACACATTTTTACCTCTTTAGCAATAAGAATCTTCTGTATCTGTATAAATTCCCTTGGGCAGTAGTTCTTTTGAGTTTGAATGCTGTGTCTTATCCCTTACCTGTCTTTCTTTTTTCCCAGTTCTCACCCTTTCTCTTTGTTTGTTGCTTTTCTGCAGAGAGCTATTACTGTTCAGTGCCACTTCAATGCACTTTTTGAACGCTGCAGAATGCATGTAATATACCTGGAAGACAATTTTGAATATTTATGAACCCACATAACTAAACTTGTATTTTCTCTTCTATTTTTACCTTTTTTTGTAAAATGAAGCATAAAATGTGTTTTGATTGAAGATGGTCTATCTGAAACATTTCTTAGACACATAAACCTTGTCTACATAGCATACATGAGTTAAAAATATACATAACTCCTTCATTCAGTGAATTTGAAAATGAGTATAGTATTCATAATGAAAATCCTTAGACAGATAATCTACCTCCTTACAACCTATAAGTAATTTCTGTAACTCTTTCTTGGTAGGCCCTGTTCAAGCACAGTTTGTGCAATCACTTAATTTTCTATATTGTAGATTTAGAAGAGTGAAAATACCAGCTCCAAATTGCTCAAGAAAGTTTCATGCTGCACCTCTTTATCAGGTATTCCAATTCATTACCTTTTTCTTAGAGTTGGTTTCTCCCTATATATGAATTGCCCATTTCTATCTTGAAGTAATTAAATCTTCTGGTTTTAATAATTAAAATAACAGTAAATACAGGAAACATAGAAGGTGTCTAGAAGCATTCCTCAGACAGCAGCAACCAGGCATTTGTCATCTTCAGATTCTCGGGATGAGTTTTCTTACTGTCTTGTGTTGAGTATGAATTGTACCTAAAAATGGGCCCCCTTTCCCTAGAAGGAGTAGAGAGTGTTATTTTGCTGTGTGTTTGTTTGGGGTTTTGGGTTTTTAACTTGATCAGAGAATTTCTGAGCCTCCTGGAAGAGGAGCTTTCTCCCTAATAAAATTAAAAAAAAAAATAAAAAAAGAAAATATAAACTATGCAGACAGACAGATGTATTTCTATTTCATACCTAGGAAATACATGAAATATACTTGGCATAGGAATTTTCACCCCTATTTGACAAACTCCTGCTGTAAAGATAAAGGAGCTTGCAGCACTGTTCTCTGGAGGTTCTAATACACTCTGTGTGGATACAAACCTCCCTACTTATTTCACAGAGGCACACACTCACACACAGAATAATCAAGGCACACCTCCAAAACCCTCCAGTATCTCAGCTTATGAAACACTCTCACAATCCTGACAAAAATGCATTTGGCTAATGGTAGACCTTTGGTACGTTCAGGGATGATTTTGGCATAAGGAGGGGCTGCAAAATGAATGGCTATTCCTTGGCTTGCAATAAGATGCTTAAAAAAAAAAAAAGGGTGGGCAAGCAGCCTAAAGAAGGCACCAGTTTGAAGCAGGGTTTGTGGAGGTCTTACAGGCATTGCTTGCAAGCAGTGAGTAAGAGCAGAAAAATGAAAATATCTCAGTCTATATGTGTTGATGGAAAGCAAGATAAGAAATGTTAAAATACATATCGGTATTGTGGGATTTGTGAAAAAAAATTCCGGAGAGATCAGGAAAAATCTGAAAAAGTATTTGGAAGATTAAACGAAGTGAGTTGTTTGAGAATGACTTTTGAAGCACTCAAGCTGTCTGTAAGTAAAACTAAATTGAGATCTTGAGCATTAAATTTGCGGAGACATATGGCCAAGCGAGAATATTAATTATTAATTTCTTCTTAGATTTAATTGTCACCCCTGTATTTTGGCAAGATTTTGTCAACAAAATCAGTAACTGTGTTTCCTGATCTGACAGTAGAGGAAAAAGGTGTGGAACACACTGTAGAGCAATAACAAAAGATTTCTCAGTCTCTACCACACAGACTTCAGCCTGGGTTTTACAGGATATTTGACCACATTATTAAGGCTACCTTGTTCCAATTAGTCCTTTAGCATATTGATTTAGTTTTCTAAGTTCTTGTAAAAATGGGCAGTTTACTTCCCTGAATTTCTTTTCATTAAATGTAGCTTGTCTATCAGGATTATTGATCCTCCAAGAACACGGTGAAATGCAGTATCATTCTGTTTACACTTCACATCTGTTTGTGTCATGCAGCTACTTTTCTTTTACTAGACTGCAAAAAAGCATACAGGAGGAGAAAGCTTCCAGTGGTTTTTCTGCTAAAGCTAACAGCTATTTTACTATAGATTTTATAGATACTACAGTTTTGTAGACTTAGTCTAATTTTAAGAGCCTATAATCAAGTTTCTGTATTTTATGGTTATACTTTAAATAGGGTTATAGTTCAAAATAAAATATTAGCTTGTTATTTCTAATAGACATTTTCTTAAATACCAATAAGTTTGTTTATAAATCAAAACTAATAGTAAAAAAAATTCTTTCTATTGATAGCTTAACTTCTCTTGAAACAGAAAGATCAATTGGGCTTCTTATAGATAAGCTGTAGTTCTTATGGGAATACTTTCCCTGATTTTTACAGTAGCTTGGCATTCATAAGTTCAAGAAATTGGATAATCAGCAAAATAAGAACTTCTGACTGTATTAATGATGTGAGAAGTGAAATGAAGTTGCAGGAGTGTTTGGTTTCACAAAGTGATTTGACCTATGACTGAACATACATCCTGATGGTTTGAGGCCTCTCAGGCATTTTATTGATAACAGGTTTTGGCCCCAGTTAATCCTTGTGAAGTCTTTGAGTGTCAGAAGTGACTCTCCTTGGGTTCTGCATTGATAACTTAATGGAACAATTCATTATTCCTTTGAAGAAAGGGTTGCAGTAACTTTCACCTGACTTATCATAGCAAAAGTCTCCCCAAGGTAAGTTAGAGAATGTTTGAGGGGGCAAGGAGGAGGTTCAGGCTGGAAGATGCTCAAGGGCTTGGTGTCCAGTACAAATTTCTGCGTGCTTGCGTCCGAGATGAAGTTCTGTGGAAATAGTACTGGAAATTTGGAATTCCCGTCCAGTACATGATCCGAGCTGGCTCCTGAACATCCAGTAAAGAGAGCAGTAGTTGCAGCATTGTTGGAATGTTGCCAGCAGGGATTCAGTGTTGCTGTGGGTCTGTGGTGAAAGGATTGGATCTTTACAGTGATGTAAGGAGAGTTTAACTGCAGTGGGTGAAGTTCTGTGCAAAAGGCATATTGCAGTTTACTTAAGCTCTTTTTGAGTTGATGCTATTTAAACCTTTGGCTCTGTATACTGAAACCAGCACAATGAGGCCCGAGTGTGCACTTAAACTTTCCTTTGAGGGCTGTACTGGCTGATACAGAGCAAAAGCTTGTAACAGGTTTAGCTTCTGTTCAGCTTCTATTGAAGTCCTTGTACCTTGATTCATTTCCTGGCGCCGTAGTTTCCATATAGACTGGTTGCATAGCTTTTGTACTGTGTAATGTCACAGAATGCCACTATTGAGGTACTTAAAACATGTCCAGGAACACTTTCTTACATACTGAGATATTGGCATGTATGTGGCCACTTCCAGAGCAAAGAAAACTGTGAGCCTTATAAATGGGAAAATGTTTCATTTTTAAAAAGCTGTACTTGAAAAATAGCATTGTAGTTTAACTACATGTCGAAAGCTGTTCTACATCAATTTTTCATATTTCAGACATAAGGAGGGGGTTAGATGGAGATCTGAAGTATCTGTTTTCTCATTTCTTGGGGTTTAAAAATATGTTAACTGGCAAGGGTTCTTTTTTCCCCTACATTTGAAGTGTTTCTTTCACCCCATGTACTTAACTAATGGATTTTTTTTTCCCCATCCACCATTAGTACTCTGGTTTGTTTGTTAGAATTGTCTTGGGCTCTATTTGTGCTGTTGTTTGTACCTCAAGTCTGTTCTACCCTTGAGTATTTTTCCTGGTGGAAATGGCAAACTTGAACTCCGTTGCCTACTATCAATGTACATTGTTATGTTTGTTTATCTAAATTTAAAAACGGAAAAAAAGTCTCTTCACTGTGTAAATTCCTGATAAACAACTCAGATTTCACACTATTGATTCTGGATGTGTATTATGAAAAGAGTTTTTTAATGAAGTGGTACTCTTTCCCTTTGACAAACTACAGAATATTTTTAACTATGCCAACCACCTTATTCTTTAACTAAAAATTGTTATTTAATTGAAAAGGCTGCTAATGCAGCATTGTAGTTTGGCAGAAATTACTGTAGGAACTTTACAGTGTCTACCTTGCCTGTACTATGGGGATGAAGCCCATTGATCAGGATAAAGATGTTCATCCAGGCCACAAAAATGCAGAATTATAACCTTTCTTATTTTTTATTTTTGTACTGACCAGTTCTGTCATCCTTGCATTTGATAAACAGAGAAAGAAATCTGTCAAATATTATTATCATACTTCTTTTGGTTTTGCTAATACATTCTGATTTGTGTTTTGTGTGTGCCTCAGTGCACTGCTGACCATTGTCCAGTTTATTATGGTGTTCTGGTCTTTATTTATTAAAATTTATCTAGAATGTCATGTGAATCAATTCTAAGTATGCATAGTTTGGATTTGGTGGTGTGGGTTTTTTCAGCAGTTGTTCAAGCCAGATTTCAGTTATGTTTTAAGAAAGCTTCCTGTATCCTCTGCTGTGCTTGCAAAAAAAAAAAAAAACCAAACATGATTTCCATCTTAATCCAGGCTTCTGAATGATTTTTGTCATTTTACTCCAAACATTTCATCTTCTGGGATGAGATTTCACCATATAACTTGAAATTTTTAACACACATTAAACATAAGCTTTACTTCATGCATTCCTTCCCATCCCACAGTGTTCTTCTGAAATTCTTTTTCAGTTCCTGTAACCTGATTTTTTATTAAACCAGTTAGGAAATGTCCTTATTTACTGAGCTTCTTGACTCCTTGGGCTAAAAGAGAACTCTTCATTTTGCTCCACCCACCCAACAAGCCTGGATGGATTTTTTTTTTCTGTGCAGTTAAGTCAGAGTTGATGAAGTCTCTGAATGGTATCTGTGCAGTTGTGCTAAATCTTTGTTATAATTAGCTAAAAATAGGTTCTAGTTGATCTTGTACCTTTCTGTTGAGTTACTCATTACCTATTTATAAAAACAGATGATTTCAAGGGTTGATTTCTTAGCACATGCCTTCAGAAGGCCAGTTGATCTTGCATCTTTTTCTTTGTCACAACAATATCTCTTCCACAGAGATCCTTTTACTTGTTGGTTTTTTTTTTTTCTGATGAGGTTTTTTTCAAGTGACCTCAGGAAGTCCGTAATGACTGAGCGTGTTTTTACTGAAGGTCTGACTCACTGCCCAAGTTGCACAAGCTTTGAATCCACAGAAAATGAAAGTAGCTCATTGAAAAACTGGGAAATCCATGAGTGTGGAGTAATTTGTCCTGGTCTGCAGATTTTTTTTTCCCTTGGGATTATTTGCACCACAATTATCTTCCATGTTTTTGCTAATATAGTCAATATATTATTGCAATAACATATTTGGCTTTATTATTCTAAATGTTTGTATGGGAATCTCATCTAAGGCTATCATTATACCTCCCCCCGAAAAAGCTAGTCAAGATAAACAAATGAAAATATTATGGATAAAGTATAAGTTTGATACTATATATTGTCTCAGTGGTCTGTTAGAATGTAGGAAAGCTGAGAAGAGCAAGGCAGCAAATAAATCTTAATTTAGACAGTGTTTAAAATTTTATCTTCTGAAATGTCCAGTAAATCCATGCTAACCATTGTCATTTCATAATTAAGCTGCTTCTTTTAAAGCTGAACCTGGAGTCATATGATGAGTCCAAACTGTAGGATATGACTTTTCTTAGGCTGTTGAAATAGCAGCTTAAGTTGGAAACAATTAAGTGATAAAAGCTGCAGAAAGAAATATCATATTCCTCTGAAATACAGATAAAATGTAATTGAAAATATTTCTTCTTTTTTTTGTCAGGCTAGCAGCTTGAACTGTTCTCCTCCATAAGACCACACCTAATAATAGAATTAATCATAAAATCACAGAATGGTTTCTGTTGGAAGGGATCTTAAGGCTCATCTCATTCCACCCCCCATGTAGGGATACTTTCCACTAGACCAGGTTGCTCAGACCCCCATCCAACCTGGCCTTGAGCACTTCCAGACACTGCTGAAGTGACAGATGTTGGGTTTTGGCGTGTCCCCCCTGCAGTCAGAGCCACTGAATCCTCTGCATGCTCGTGGCTCAAGTAGACACTTATCTACTTCAGGCAGAACAGAGGTGTAAGGCTCAGATAGGGTGCCAAGGTAGGATAGTCTGTGTTGGACCCTCATGGTTGTAGCTTACAGAGCAAATGGTCTGCTCAGGATGTTGAAATGTGCTAAGGTAACACCTTAAATAGTTATTTGCAGGTTACCTGTCAAATCCTGGCTGTTACAAAGATAAGTCAATGTAGCCCAGTGATGCAGAGTTTAAAAGAGAAAGGCTTTTTGTATCAACTTTTAGGATCTGTTTGCCAGCACATTTCCCCTGTGAATTGAGAGGAATGAGTATTTTCATAATATTGGAAAATCTCTTCCTCTATCTCTGCCTATCTTTTTCTCTTTGTTAGATTTGACTAAACAGTAAAGAAATCCATTCATCTCTGGTAGTGTCAGTAAAGTGGTCTCTGTTTTCCTCTGCTGGTACTACAGTACTGTTTCAAGATCATTTGCATTCTTCTCAAAGTTGTAAGTGATCTTTTTGGCAGCTAGATTGTAATAATTTTCAAATGGATTGTCTGAAAGTAGAGGTTTTGGGTACATATAGATGAGTATTCCTGTCTGTGGGCTTATTTTATGTCTTGTACATTTACCTAACTAATATGAACGTGGCTCTAGGAAGAAGCTTGTTAGGTCAAAATGCAGAGTTTTTCACTGCAACCATTCTAGAAATGGACAATATTGCCTATTGGATTTCCTTTCTAATTCTGGAAACCATTTGGATATAGGAGGCTATTTAGGAGGTATTTTTTAGAGGTTTTGTTTTTTTGTTTTTTAATATTTGATGAATATTTGATGAAGCCTTGATGTTTACATTTATATTGTATACATTTGTATTGTTTATAATGTGTTTGTATTGCTGAAACACAGGAGAACTAACCTAAATAGTAACCTAATGTTTTTGAGTGAATCTTGGAAGTCTGACTAAACTGCCTTGTAGATCTTATTCCTGTTATTCAGGTAATGTTTGACAAATATATGGACATTTTATTGAACCTATGTGGTGTTTTCAGTTTGTATTAATGTCCATCCAAAGTCTGAAGGAGCTTTTATTTGGTACACAGCAAGATTTTCTGCTAGAAGGAACATTTTTTCTCCCATCCATACAACTATGAGTGGCAAAGAGATTTGTGAATGCTAAGTTTTATGTGACGTTTTTAGAGAACAGTTACCAAAGTGGACCAGTTTCTTCTTGTTTTTGGAAGACCATTTCATTTAATGACAGCACTTCAGTTCAAACCACGTGTTCTAAGAACTGGCTTGTGTTCCCAGCGCTGCAGGGGGAAAGCTCAGTGTGCATGTTTGAGAACATGCCGAAGATCACACGTTGGGGAATTCCAGGACTGCTGAAAATTTAAGAAGGTAGAAGGTATTTAACATAATTGCATAGCTTCAGATTGTATAAATCTTGTACAGTTCAGACAAGTGCAAAATTACCTCACCAGGCTTGCCCCTTTAATTTATTTGAAAAGTTGGAGAGGGACTGGATTTCTTAAACTGAGAAAGTTCAGAAAACTGTGGTAGGCAGGTGAGGTAAATAACCTTCTGATATGATTCAGACTGAAAAATATAAGATTAAATCCATGACAACGCAAATATAATCTCATTTTTGAGTTACATAAGACTGTTTAAAGTGGATCATTAGTACTGGGGAAAAACATGTTTTAATTTTCTAGGCTTTTCTTTTTTCCTCCTCTTCCCTTCCCACACTAGAGGGAATGCTTTCCTCTAGGGACAAAGATAGAATGAAGCTAAAAATATCACTTGTCTACTTTATTCTCCATCATGTTGCCTCAGTGGTAATCACTTGTTTGAGATTCACCTTCAGAGATTCTGCCTGACATATGGTGATGTGCATAATGAGTATATGCAAACATACAGCAGTTTCAAATTCATTCTTTATTGCACTTAGGTTTTAAGTTCACAAATTGCTGTAATAATTAAAGAAATTTGGTAAGCATTAATCTATGCACTTACGGGAGATTTCACCTTAATTATTTATTAGTTGTGTGAGATGGAAAAAAAAAACAATTTAAGACCTGGCTTGAGAGCTGGGCTTCTCTTGTTTCCTAATTTCAAATCGTATACAAACAGATTAAGTTTCTCCTTTTTGAAAGTACCACCATTTTCAGGGAAGAATAAGAAGTTGGTTGAGAAGTGTGACATCTGTGGCTTAGTTAGGGATTTTGGTTGTTCAGTTTGGGGGTTTTGGGGTGTTGTTTTGTTTTGGGTTGTGGGGTTTTTTTGGAATGGGGTGAAGAAGGTTTCATTGTTTGAGTTTTTTTCAGCTACAATGAGATCTTGGATAGAAAGTGAACAGCTTCTTCAGCAGCCCCTTAGAACTGAGACATACAAAAGGAAGTACACACCTAGGTGTTCTCTAGACACCCAAAAATGTAAACTTTAAAAACCTAATTATCTCGAAAATTTTTTTATGCTGTGTTTTGGGTAACTGGGGAAGGACCAAAATGTTCACTTTCCCATTCATAATAGGAACCATGTGATGGTGATGAGCAAGAACAACAACTGCTGTAAATCATGTTGAAGCTGTAGCTCTTCCTTTGGTACTCCTGACTGTCAGAATTGTCATAATTGGTTGCCAACAATGGGAGTTGCATCCACAAAATCCAGCTTGCAGCTTCTGATGATTGACATAATTTGCTTTGAATTCCCATTCAACAGCTAAGTCCTATTAATCCAGCCTCTTGTTCATCCCGTGTTTAGATTCTTTATAGGAGTTGACAGTAAAATTTTTCAGTTCAAGCTGAAAATTGCATGTTGGCAAATAAACAGGTAACCATTATAGCACATCAAATCAGCATCTATTCAAGCTTTGTGCGGAGCCTTTGATCAAGTACTTGATAGTAAGTCATGATGTCAGTGAGTGTGCTAAATCAGAAGAGGACAACAGGATGATTGTAGGAGAGATTCCTGCAATCTTGATGGAAGGGCCAGTCTTGAACTATGCTAATCAAAATAGCAAGACCAGATTCGTAGCTGAAATAGCAAATTAATTATCACCCTACTTACTTTGGATGTCTAGGGGACATGAGGTTAATTGCATGGGCAGATGTGAGGGGGGCAATGACTTCTGGTTGGAGATGTAGAAGTCTGCTGGCACAGATGGATTCAGAATAGCTCTTGTCTTCCTCATGCCTGTCACACTGAGATTTAAGCCATGCATACTGAATCACATGTCCGATTTCATTTCCATTTGTCAAATCCCAAAACTATTTTCCCTGTCTCTCTCTCCACTATTTTGACTTCACTGCAGTAGTTTCTCTTACATGGCTGTATGAGGGCGTGATCACTTTTGTGTTTTCTAAATTATTTTTTATGATCAGAAAGAGACTAAAAATTTGCTTGTACTATGTTGTGAAGCACCACTTTGAAGAACAAAAGAGGGAAAGCTTTGAATGAGTTACAAGCAGTAATGTTTCCCTAATGTTGGTTGAGCTGTAGAATATTGGGGTGCATGGAGAAAGGGAAAAGAAGGGATGAAAGCACATCTTAATTTGAGTTTAGGAAGCTCAGGTCCTTCCACAGTCAATAGAGAGGATGAGGCTTTTGGGGCTACTGCTTTGAATCACTCCCTAAAAGGGGGGAGAAGGGCTAAGCTAAGCATCTCTTTGCTACCAGAAGATACAATTTCTCCTTTTCATTTTCACCAGCTCTGATACACACCTGACCCATCTGTTGGACAGCTTGGTTTGTGAAACAAGCAGAAAGCTAATGTAAGAAAAAGGCTTCTTTTGTTTTCATGATGTGAATCAGCTCATCGAGGGATCTGTTGATCTGGCATGTGTAGCACAAAGAGGGGTGTGAGACTGAGTGCCTTGGAGCAGTAGGATAAGTGGGATGAGATTAGGCTGTTCCTCAGCCGGGAGCTGCTGGCTCAGCTCAGCGTCTGCTGTGACTGGACCCTCTCCTGTGGGTCCAGAGGCCTCCAAGGGCCCCAGATGTCTTCACTGGCTACAGAGTGACAAAATGACCCACAGCTTCTCCTTCTGCTCTGCTGGCAACAGTCGCTGCTGTTGTCATCTTTCAATGTTAACTTTTCCTTCCTCTTCTTTTATCCTGTGTAATCTTGATTTTTTTTTTCTTTTTTTTTTTTATTTGAAATCAGGAAATGTAGTAGTCTTAATACATCTTTATACCTTGTTAGGTATATCATCAGGAAGTAAATGTTGGCAGGGTTTCTGTGGCAAATAAAGCTAACTTTACCTTCTCAACTGTAAGTAAGGTATAGCCAGATTTTTTGCTTTGTAGTTATGCTCAAGAACAACACACTTAAAGTATACAGCTGGGTGAGAGTGTCCTGCTGCTCCTGTAGCCATGTCAGAGTTCAGTGCCAAGCCTGGTGAAGCTTCCTTTTCACTTGTATGACATCTGGGTTCTTTACCTTTTGGCAAGCAGTCCAAACCTGGTTTAGCCCTTTGCAGGCATTAAGCCCTGCGCTTAGACATTGTAGCTCAAAAGACTGTCCAGTGTATGGTGTGAAATTAATCAAAAGGAAACAAAATTAATGACCTGCTGTGGTGCCATCTATCACAATATCGCTCAGCAGGTGTGAAATTAACTTGCCTTGACTGTGGATTAAATTGAATGGCGTGACATGAACCTACAGGAACTCTTTCCATTAGTTCTGAGGAGCAAGTGTTTTTAAAGATTCCAGCTTAATGAACTGCTTATGCCATGCACTGGATAGTCTTATGATCATTTACCAGCATGAGTTTAGATTATGCTGCCTAAGAAGATCAAGTATTACTGTATCAGTAAAAATTGTTAAAGGCAGGCCACAGAAATGTGGTTTTAATTTCTGTAATTACTGTTCACCAGATGGTGGATGTATACTTTTTTTCCTGCATAAGTACTTCAGCTCAAATATAAGCAGTTGTGATCTTTATTTACAATTCATCAGATTTTAACCTAGGTGATAACATTTCCTTTGTTATGGCCCATTATGAGACCTTCAAAGAAGTATGGAGACAAAACCTCATTATTGTTTGTTATGGTTTCAAAAAAGCCTTTCTTCTTGGGTTTGTTTGGCTATTTTTTTCTCCCAGATTTTAGAAACAGTGATAGCAAAACTACCCACTAACTTTGTTTTGGAATAAATTATCTAATGGTATGATATGTACTTATAACATTTGGTAAATCCTAGTTAATTTAAGAGCAGAACTATAAAGATGCAAAATGCATTACAGGTTACTAACAACTTGAGGGAAATGAAAATTAAGGAAATGTATTTCCCAATTGGAATTTAAAGATATTCTACCAAGTATTTTCTTCTGTTCAGTCCTATTTGCTTATGTATATGCATTTTTTTCTCCATAGTTGCTCTCATAATTGTTTTTCAACGGAGCTGTTGTCATTGTTGTGGAAGCTCTTTGACTTCTGAGTTCTTAGTGGATTTTTTGCTGAGTATGCCCAGAATATAGTCCTCTAAAATGTTCAGAGTCGTCACAGCCCTTTGGGGAATGCCCAGTGGCATTTTTTGCCCTTGGCAGAAAATGAGTCATGTATGGGTTTGTTGGGGGGTTTTGGAGTTTTTTTTTTTTTCTCCTTGTCTACCTGCCCTCCCCCTTGAATTTTGAATATACGTTTCCAAGAGTTAAGGAATGTGCATGTTTGTGATCAGGAGGAGGACTTAGTTATGACTTGCATGGCAGCTTGCTTTGAAGTAGGACTGGCGTGCAGCCATTAATGCATTTTCAGGATAAGGTGTCCACAGTATATTGGCACATGCTTGATAAGCTGGTCTTTATAAATTGATTCATTTGACCTCTTATTAAGGGCTGTCTGTGCTTTGTATAAGCAGTACTGTTTTGTTTAAATACTGTTGATAAGAAAAGTGTTAGGTTGGTGAGAGCGAAATAATTCTTTATAGTTGTTGAAACAAAATACTGTGGATATTGTGTCAGAAGATAATTCTGACATTAGCATTAGTAAAATGGTTTTGATTCATAACAAACATGGTGTAACTACAGAGAAATGTTAGGGTTGTTCTAGTTCCAGCACTGTGTCACTGGCAGTACTTTCTTCAAGGACAAGGGGTAGCTGTAGGATGTTCTAGAACTGAAGAGCTCTGTAGTCCTCATTTGGGTAGAGCTGACAAGATATTTCAGAAGTTTCTTCTTTCCTTGAAAAGAAACATCATCTGTGGTACCCATTTCAAAATGAGGATGTAAGCAATTAATGGGGGACTACTTCTTTATAACATTATAAATATTAACAAAGTCCATCAAGCTTTCAACAGAGAACAAGGTTAGGTGGTTTCTGTGTCAGTCATATTTCAACTGGGGCTTTGAACTGCTTTCTTTCCTGCATTAGAAAATGATTATTTTGATATGAATGTAAAGAAATTTACTCTTAAGGTTTGGATTGTAACACAATGCTCTTTCAACCTTCTTTATATTGAAATCAGCCGAGGGATACTGTGTTCAAACCCAGGGATACTGTGTTCAATTGTCTGCCTGCAGTTTGGGTTTTACATTACTGGGTTTATTTAATTGTACTCCTCCCTGCCTCTTGTTGATGGCTTTTATAGTTGCTTAAGCTTTTTAAATTAATTTGTAGCTCCAGGGGAGATGGGGAGAGGAGAAGAGACTAGTTTACCTTCTTTTGTGGACCTTCTAGTTTTTGAAGGCAAGTGACAAGCCAAGCAGGAGTGCTCTGTGACAGCTGTGGCAGCAAGAAAATTTAACTGTCCTGGCAAACCTTTTTGTCAGCCCACTTTGGCAGAAAAAAAGCCTTTCACGCCTGTTTTTTATGACAGTCTGTGTAAATTAGGTCACACAGCTCTTCTGCTGGGCCTTGCATTCAAACAGAGTTTGTGTTGGCTGGTTTTGCTTTTGCTTTGTCCTCTCACAGCTATAATATCCTATCACAAGAGAGCATGAAGTTAAGGTTTCTTCACTGCAGGGTTTGATTGTTTTTTATGCATCACTGCTAGATTGTGGTATGAAGAGAACTCAGATTTCTCTACTTTGCCTGTAGCAGGAATATGCAAACTTGGTTTGTCAGAGTTAAGCAGTGTGATGCCTGTGAGTATGGATTCCTGAGGAAGTATTTGGATTTGGCTGAAAATGACAGAACTGCAGCTAAAATTAGCAGAGATGGTCCACTGCAAATAAACTGATCCAAGGGAGAGAAAAGGAGAACAAAATCAACCAAACCCCCTGCTTGTTCGATGCCATTTGCACAACTGATATTGTAATACAAATGTCTGCTGGTTGCACCCCGTGCCTACAGAGCACTGTTCACATGCCAGATTATGCCAGCTTTACTTTCTGATGGGCTCAGAGCACATGAGGAAGTGGAGATTTTGTCTACTAGCAAGGATGAGGCAGCAGCTACTGGTTAAGTCATTGGGCAGCGTTTGATTGTTGGGGTTGTTTTAATGTTTTTTTGGATGTGGGGGTTTTTGGAGTTTTTTGGGTGGTTCTGTGTGAGGAGTGAAAACTTTGTTTGGCTTTTCTCATGACATTTTCTATATTTTCTCAAACTGCAGTTGATAAATGTCCCTTCCCAACAGAATTGCCCATCTATAGACTTGTGACTGTCATTGTAACTCGGCCAGGGATAGACAGAAATTTGTTATATAAGAAGTCAAAAAAGGTGATATTTAATAAGAGGTTTATTCTGCATGGCAAGAATTTATACTATTGTTTAATTAGCAAACAAACCACTCACTTTGTCCCCTAGCTTGTTATGTGTTATGTGGGTTTATGACACTGATTCATATAGCTTCTTACAGCTCATAAATGTCACCATAAAATTAGTCAAAGTGTTAAAGTGCCTTGCTGCCATTAGCTACCCAGCTGGTTTGGCTTTGGTGACAATTTTGTAGATAAGGCATGAATTTTGGAGTTGAAGATGTCATAGGACCTGAGTACCATGCTGCTTCTCATTATGGAAAGAGACAGCCTCTATCTAAAAGCTGTAGCTGAAACTTATTTTCTGATCATAGCTACTCCTTGCCTCTCCTTGTCAGGAGTGTCAGTCAGGGAACTGCACCAAGGTTAAAAGCCATTAAAAAGTGTGATAATTGTCAGTAAGTCAGTGATGCCACTTCTGGGAACACAGTACCAGTGAGATGCTTTCATTGGATATTTGTGGTTTTGCCCAAATGGCAGTCAGTCAAGATGTGGAACTTAACAATGGGAACTGAAGTGGCCCCTTCTTTAATAGCACAGCTAATGACTTCCAGATGCAAATTATTGTAATATGCTCAAATACTTTACGTGGATTCTGGAGTCTGCATCTTAGAAGACTGTTGTCATTGTGGAAAGGAAACCATGCTGTAGGACAGAAAGTGATTTTATTGTGTGGCTTTACATTGAGGAACTTCAAAAATTGTCTGATATTATATACTGTTTATTATTTTATACATATAGAAAATAAGATATGGGAATGTACAGGGCGAGTAGTCCACTGCAGTGGCAGAAGAGCTGTCACCTGATCCCAGATCATTTTAAGGAAACTAAAGCAGCCTATCAGATAGGTTTTGTTTATTTGTTTGATGGGGTGCATTTAGAGATGTATGTTTTAAGTGACTGAAGATAAACTTTTTAATCTGTATTTTTTTAAACTGTCAAGTTAAACTAGCATGTCACTTTTAGTCTCTGTTCAGAGGCAGATCTCCTCTGTTTTTAATAATTTATGTGAAATTGTGTGAAAGATGTAAAATGTCACAGCTCTGAAATAAGAAGATTGATACTCCTCTAGTGTGATCTGATTTGGATTCCGACCTGATTTCTTTTAGATAGTGATTGGTATAGGACTTGTGGGGTGCACAAGCTTATGACTTTTGGAGATTACTGACTGATATTTTTAGGTTATAGCTAATCCTGTTTAGGAATAGGATTCTCATCTGAAAACTGGGAAGTCTTTAAATTCTTCCTGTTTTGCTTTAGAATTTCAACCGGAAATTGTACAGAAAAAACAATGGATTGCTTATTTCACACTGTCTTGTGCTGTGGCCTTCTGCTACATGATGATTTTCTGTGTGCACAAAATGCTGTTTTTCTTTAATATTTAAACAAAAGTAAAATCTTCCACTGAAGCTGTTAGTTTTGCATATGCTCTAAAAGAGTTATGGGAAAGCATTGTGTACACATTGCCCCAAAAATCTTCTGAGCCTTTCAATCCAGATTTTCCTTATGTTGCCTTGTAGCTGTTTGCAAAGCAGCCAGACTATAGATAAACTAACAAATGCAAATTCACACTTCCGTTTACTTATTCAACAACTGTGTTCCATATACAAACACTCTCTTCCAGATGTTTTTCTCCTTGTTAGCAGTACCTTTCATGTGCTTCTAGTATTGCAGAGAGAGCCTTGTTCTTCAATGCCACACTTAGTGAGGGGTTGCCATCTGCTGTGTGTGTCTGTTTGGAAGGTAAGCATTTTGTCACCTGTTTCTGCAGACTGAGACCATAATGCTTTACCAGCCTTATTTATGAGGTCACCTTTGTGAATTTTATTCAACTTTGTGAAAAGTGTAAGGAAGCAGAAAAATAAAGGCCATTGTAGCTTGAATGTTGGACTGTTATATGGAGGATTTTAGTTCCTGTAGCCGTTTTCTTTTCTGTTTCTATGCCCTTTATGATGGGACTGGAAGCCATACGGAGGTAGAGAAATGAGAATTTGTACTAAAAGTGTGAAGTGTATGAGTAATACCATGTTGTATTGACAATATTGATTAAACTGTGTGGGTTTTGTTGCTGGCTTGGCATGCTAATATTAATAGGCTTTGCCCATTTCAGTGGTAGGACACATATTGGACGGAGCTTGATGTGAACTTCTGTGGGCCTCCCCTGCCCCAAGTTTCACTGCCTCAAAAGAGCTCCTGCAATGCATACTCTGTGTACTGAAACCTCTTCTATTCCCATTGCACAGAGAATTCCCTTAATGGCTTGGTGAGGTCTTCATCTCAATGGAAAGAGAGCTGAAGTGAAAGGGAGGGGAGTAGGAGGATGTCACATTCACATGGGAGATGTCATGGCTGCTATGACATCCCTGCATCCTAGAACCCGGTTGGAGTCATGCTCCTGTCTTCTGAAGGCAGGAAAGGTGCAGCTCTGGTGGCACTGTTAGCAGTGAAAGACAGCAGCTAGGTCCCAGGAGCTCTCCCACACAATTCAAGACAAATTTTGCAGGGCTTTTTTCCCTGTGTTACCTTCTACAGCAACTCTTGAGAGTTATTGAGTGTGTATTTAGGGAAGAAACCAATTCAGCTGCTGTTTTCAAACAGCTGTTGGGGTGGAGGGAGCATTATCTCTCACTGAGGCCTTTTGTCCCTTCAGAGCTTTCTTAACAACTGTCCCCATCTGCTTCCTTTTCTTCCTATTTCCTCTCCAGATCCTGTATATAATTTGTTGGGTTGTTTTTTATTTTTTACTCCCACAATATAGAAATAAATAATATCAAATATCTACAGAACTTCATTGACGTGTTTTTTAAATCTGAAAAAGCTGAAATTGTAGAGATTTGGAAAACTTAATCATTTGAATGCAGCTGATCTGAATATTGTATAAATCACACAGAACTTTACCTTTCTGTTATTTAGTTACCTGGCAGCAGTCACATGGAAGAGACAATGCTGCCTAGATACTCAAGTTGTTCGGATAATTAATTTACTTTATTTTTAATCACACAACTCAGATTTTGTGGTATCAAAAGGAGGCTGTGGGAATGATTTTGACGTAATTTGTATATGTAAGTATGGGATTAAGCACATTGATTACACTAAGGGAGACCTGTATCTGATTTAAGAGGTGCTAGTCAAGTTTTATTCACTTTGAGCGAATTCCTGAGGAGTGCAAATGTACATGGATGCTTGGTAAACAGGCATTTTAAAGCAGAACTTTGAAGTCTTACTCGTAAGGCAACTCAGAAAAACCAGAATCCTTTTCTGAGGATGAAGGTACCTGGAGGAAGATACTACTGAAAAGAGCCAGTGAGAAGACCTTTAGAGAGGGACTTGAAATTTGGTGAACTGTATTCTGGTGTTGCCTTAACTTAAATATGAGAATTGACCAAGCTTGTCTTTAATCACTTAGGATGAAAGCAGATGCTTTTCACACACTTGCTTAGTGATATTTTACGATGTGTTCTGGGTCTGTCTGCGAAACAGAATGGGCTTGATAGTAACCTGCATAAAATTAATTGATAAAATGCTGTAATTATGGAAAGCTGTTGAGTCTATAGCTATCCTTTCTTTCATACTGGAGATACAGTTCTTTCAAAGCATTTTCAAAAGACTTGTATCATTTCCTCAGATAAAGGCAGCCAAGGTTTGTGGCCAAAATACATTTACTTGCATTCTAGAAATTATGTTGATGACAGAATGCTTATAGCTTGGAGGAAAAAAAAAAGGGGTTGCAAGACTTTAATGTTTTTTTCTAGTAAATGGTTGCAAGAATTGTAGCATTGGCTCCAAAATTCTTTATCTGTATGGATTTTTTGTAAAAGCCAACTGTGCATAAATCAAGTAAGATGCTTGGAATAGATATTTGAAGTGTGAAACTTACTAATTTATTCTTTGAAGTTTTAGTAAGCCTTTAAGAGCCTATACAATGTGCCAGCTTGGTACCTTGGACTGTGTCTCCAACGTGTATGTTCTCACTTGGTGGACTTTTACTGCTGTTGTTGTTACTAGCTCTGAGTTTGGTTACATATAGAGTAAGATTGAAGCTCTTTAGTATTTACAACTGTGTTGAAAATATTTCACTTACAGCAGATCAAGATGGGCAAATGTAGGCTTATGGTAGTAATAGTATAATTTGTCAAGTAAGTGTGCAAAGCATTAAAATTCCTTGTTTTATTTAAAACACCTTCACAGTTAACAACACAGTTGAAACTGTAAATTGTCCTTAACCCCTGAGTCATTTTATGCCTAGCATTTTATGTTATTCTGTATTTCAGGTACCATGTCTGTGTGAAGAATAGTACTTAAGTTTTCACAGATGATGCCTTGCTAACAGGAATATTAACTGAACTGCTTCTGCAATGTTTATGTATATTTCTTGAATTCCCATGAGAATGTGCACCACTTTGGGTGGTGTGTCTGGTTTGAAATGTTCAGGTTTGAGTGGTTTTCAACTCTCACAATTGCCTTAACTCTTGACTGGAGAAGCTATGCCTGTTAGGGTACCTGGAGCATCTGGTATGGGAGGAGAGGCTGAGAGAGCTGGGACTGTCCAGCATGGAGAAGAGAAGCTTTGGGGAGATCTTATTAATGTTTATAAACATCAGACTGGAGAGTGTAAAGAAAACAGGGACAGACTCCTCTTGATGGTGCTCCCTAAAAAAGGCAAGCTGCTTTAAGATAATATTTGAAGATAAATTTGCTCTATGTGTTTGTTGTGTATTCCAGGTGCATGTCTGTGTCAGTGAGTACTATCACAAACCTTGTAGTCTTTATGTGAATTACTTGAAATGTGCGATGGACTTAATTAAAAAATTATTAGTCCCTTGCAAAACCAAATAAAAACTTTACAGCAGAGGAGAAAAACATGTGATCTGAATAGAAAACCAGAATCCAGATAAAAGGCCTTCTTATATTTTAATAGTAAATATCGAAGTAGAAGTATCGAATGTGTGCTGGGTGAGATTTATGTGAGGGTGGCTCAGTGTGTCAGTAGACTAAGGCAATTAAATACTTAAGAGGGGTAAGGGGAGGTCAACTGCCATGTTAAAAGCTGGATATGAAATCCTACACTGTCAAAAGTAGTCTTGAATTTATGCAAATTGCCATTTAACAGGTGTTGGAAAACAAGGACAGTTTTTGTCTTGAGAAACACCATGTCCATGTTCAGCCAAATGAATTATTTTTGAAGATTTTGAAAGTAGATTTTGGGGTTTTTTTCCCAATCTTCTTTTTCAAAAACAGTAATTGAAAGAGTTGCTCAGTCACTTTGCAAGGCTGTAACAATGGGTCATTGCCAGGCACTGCAGCAGGGGTTAAGGATGATGGAGAGATCAGGTACAATGCTGAAAACGGATGTGTAAAGAGAGAAATGCTGAATTTGGGTCAAACTTTTTCTTTTACTCCTTCAAGGGAGTACTTTGTTAATGATCTTTTATGGAAAGACACTTGTTTTCTTTCAGTGGGTGGCTTCTTCTCAAGCATTGTCACTGTAACCACTCAGTGTATTATTTTCCTAAATGAAACTATCTGCTACTTTCACTATTTAAAAAAAAAAAAAAAAAAAGAAACAAAAATGCATGAGTGGAGGTGATTTTATAGTCGTTTGCATTTTCTCAGTACCGTAAATGAATGTACTTTCACTTTGAGTCACATAGCTGAGATGGATTTCTGAGTGATGGAAATTATGCCCTCTTAAAGTGCTGCAAGCCATGATGATTTTTTTTTTTTTTTTTTTTTTGGTGACTGACAAGTTCACCTTTAAACCATGTTCCTTAGAGCCATATCCTTGTGACTTCTCCATCCCTGAGGAATGGTGGCTCCCCCACTTCCCTGGGCAGCCTGTGCCAGTGCTTGACAATCCTGTCAGTGATAACCCATTCACCTGCTTCCACTGTTAACTAAATCTAATTCAGTTTGCAAAGAATAAAAGGATTTCCAAGGTTCTTCTCATCTTTTTCTTCTTACCTTGACTGCAACCTGTGCTAGGTCCCTGTGGGCTGTCACTGTGCTGGCAGCTGTGCAATGCTGATGAGTCTTAAGGAAGCACAGCAGCAGTCCCTGCCTGCTGCAGCCTCTGCAGGGTCCTTATCAGGCTCGTCCTGTGTTCAAGAAGGCCACTTCTTAGAAATTGCCATTTCTTAGCAATGTGAACTCTAGAAAAAATAATAAATTCCCTTGCAAGGAGCCAGCATTTTGCTGCAAAAGTCCTGGCTGTGAGATCTGTATTTATTGCATTTATTAAGATTCTGCAGGACCTGAGGAAGTTATAACACTGTTAGGTCTTCAGGTTTGAGTGACTGACCCAGACAAACTTTTCCTGAACTAACTGGACACAGAAATGTGTCGTGTTCCTAAACTCTGCTGTCCCATCTGCCTGTGGGTTAAATGAGTCCTGTCCTGGAAGGTCAGTCTGTCCTGCCTATGAGCCATATTTTTATTCCATCTGTTAATATGAATGTTCTGAAGATGATGCCAAGAAAGAGTTTACTAAATATATACAATTTTTATGGGAATAGATAGTCCTTGAACTGATAAAGTTTTTTTCTGAATACCACAATTAAAGAGATTTTGACCACCCTCTCAAAAGCCAAGTGCTGGAAAATGACTTCACATATATATCTATATATCTCTACATCTATATTTCCTTTCTCTTCATATTCTTCTTCATTAATGATGTTAGTCTATTTTGCTATATAATATACTGTATATTGTTTTTATTCATATAAAGTATCTATTATGATGGTATTCATATTCATAACATATAAAAATATAAAATGCATTACTATAAAAATACCTTAAATCCTGGTACTAAACTGATACAATATAAGAAGCAGAACTGTAAACTTTGATTTCTTGTTAGAAGGAAAATTGGGAGTATGTAAAGCTTAAAATGTGGGTCTCAATTTTTTCCATTTTTAAGCAAATCACAAAGAGTGGCTGAAAAGATAACTTCCAGAAACTGTTTTCAATCTCAAAATTTTCTTAGTCTCATGAATTCTTGTTGCATCTGTGATTTAGATTTCCAAATGTAGCAAATATAAAATTCCAAATCATGAAGATTTTTTTTTATTTCCCTCCCTCTTTAACACATTGAGAAGGGTGCAGGGAGGGAGAAAAAAAAAAAAAAAGATGGTGCTGAAAAATTCCAGCCTCACTCCTACTCTTTTATAAATTGCTGTTAGTATTCCTGTCTCCATGTGTGAGCCCAAGATCTAAGCTTGAGGTTTAAATTATAAACAGAGATGAGATAATTTTGTACAGGAATAAATGTGCCCAGATGGAGATAATCAGAAGTGACTTAAATGTGTGGGCTTTTCTGGAGGTGCCAAAAGCCCCCCACGCCACGCTGACGTTGATGGGGACTACAGGTGTGAATTATGCTCAGCCATAGCCCCAGAGTGCTTTGTAGAAGGTGTTCAGACACCTACAGGAGCACCCAGGAGTGTCTCATTAAGTGCTGTGGGAGTTGGGTATTTGGGCATGTTCATAAATCTCTTAGATGCCTCTTTGCATATTTATTGAGATTTCTTTAAAATTCTTGCTGTGCTGTTGACAGTTGCCATAATTAAAGTGACTTATTTTTCTTTTTTTTTTTTTTTAGAGCTTGCCTTATAGTTCTCAGTTAATTAAAAGAAATCCTAATGTTGTGGGCTCAAAGGTAGAAAAAACAAAAATTTTCAAGGACAGGACTTAGCATAACATGAAGGATTTCTCTAGGATTGTTTAACCTGTTGGATGCATTAAAATTCAGGAAGAGGACCTCTTGTGCTTTAAAAGTCTTAATGATAAATGCAAAAAAGCCTTTTTAAAATAAAAACAGCACTTCTGTAGATATACCTCTGAGACATCTATTCTTTGACATTTAGAAGGAAAAATATTTTAAAAACTGTTAACAAATTCTGAGCATTTTTTTATTGACAGTCATCTGGCATGACTGACAAAAACCCCCTTATTTTTCTTTGTGTTACTTCCATTTAAGGCACGCTTCTGTAGTAAAGGAAAATGTTAGTATTGGCAGAGATTCAGGATTTTTTCTCACTCCTTAATAGTCGTAATGATTAGATGTGGATAGTAACGGAATTTTTTTATTTAAGAAAAATATGGTAAATTAGTATTATTTTAGCAATGACATCCTCTTGCATATAATTCCTATACTGTATAATATGCCTCCATTAAGGTAATAAATCAAACTTCATGTTCTTGAAGTAATATTCATCTCCATTCCCAGTCTTCCCTAGCCATAGTATCAGCCTCTCTTTCAAAATTCTGAATGTGAGAATATCCAAAAAAAAAAAAAAAGAAGAAAAAAAAAAGAAAAAAAAAAGGCAAAAAACCCCCAAGTGTGAGTCCTGCAGAGTTTTGACATACTTTCTGTGAGGTATATATGGCCATTTTCATCCTGTCATGTAGCATAAATGTTTTAACAGGCAAACACACTTCCCCTCTTTCTAATCTCGATTTAGTGTAAAAGGATTTTTCTCTGGCCTTGCTGTGCTGAGAGCTCTCTGAAGTTCTGTGTTTTCCTGTACTTACTGGTCTGACCATGTTCCCTTTGCCCATCCTTTGCTCCCCTCCTGTTCCCCCACTGAAACATCATCATCTTTTCTTTACAGTCCTTGTCCCCATCCTCCCCCTCGAGCAGGGTTTGCTTCCCACCTCCCCCAGGGCCACGTGCTGCCCATGGTGGGTTTGCCTGGAGAGACTCTGTGAAAAGCATCCTTTTGCTTTCTGCCTTGTTCCTCCCTAACGTGGCTGAGAAATCTCCCTTTAATCTCAGCAAAGCCTCACCGCTCTCAGATCTCTTCTGAAAACTCTGCTTTGCTGTGATGGCTGCAGGACAAAAAGGAAATGAGACTCTTGCTCTTGTAGGCAGTACTTCCTGAGGTTTGTTTTTTGTGTGTCCAGTCTGTCCACTCATTCTCCTCTCTTTTTGCATGGCTTGGTTGCTGGGCACAAAACAGATCTTTGTCCTTGGTATCAGAGAGACCAAGGTCTCCTAATCCCTGTGTGGGATTGACTGCAGTGCAAATACCAGGCTGGAGATGGAGGTCTGGCTGTAAAAATCCTTTCTGTTTGATAGGAGGTGTTTGTTATGTACTCCAGCAAAATCCAACACTTGGCTACAAGGGAGCTGTGGTAATTTTTCTTTCTTTTTTAAGTTTCTTTTGTTACTGTACTGTCCAGTTTGATGCATTTACGTACCTGGAATCAGACTTTCCGGGCAGAAGAATACACATAAAGGTTGCAACTTGACTTGTGAAAAATATGGTCTGAATTGTGAGGCTTTTGTGATCCTCAGGAATTGCATTTAAATGTTTATATTATTTTGCATATATATGTTTCTTGAGCTGCAGTATGACCTTTTAATTTCATTTCATATATTGACTTAAAACCTCTTGACAATTTAGCCTTTAACAATACTGCTGGACAAGCTCATTTTCCCCTTCTGCTTTAATTGGAAGCTTAGGTCTGGTGGAGAAGAATTCATTGTCTCTGTCACTGGAATTTGTAACCAGCCTTATCTTCTTACAAAATATTTAATTTTATGTTCTTTAAATTCTGTTTTTGTTGTAAATAGTACATAAGATAAGGTGTTTTGTTGAAAACTAGGGGTTGCTACATTTTTTCCTTGCCTCAATTGATTCTTTTTTGGGCTGGGTTTTGTTTTACTCTGTTTTAGCTGGTCCCATTTATTTGCTTTTTTTGAAAAATTGCACAAGTATTTAATTTAATATTCTTTCCAAACCTGAGTGTCTGAAACTTTCTTGTTATATTGCAATTAAAAAAACCTTCAGCAAAGGAGGAAGACTAGAAAATTTTAGTGAATATATTTTTATTTAAAATCTATTTAATTCAGTGGATGACTATTTTTTTGTAGTTATGCAACACTAATTTTAAAAATTAATTCTTGTCAAGGTTCTTGAATAAAAATTGTGGGATATCTTGGCACCTTTCTCTTTTTGAAAGGGAAAAAATTTCTGCTCTTGTTCTTCAAAAATTACTTCCTTGGATTTGGCTGAAGTGTGGGGAGGTTTTTTGCTAGTGGTTTTGCTGACATTTCTCTAAGTCTTGCTTGCTTGCATTTTTAATCTTCCTGATGTTTATTTGCTTCCAGTGTTTACAATGTCACTTCAGTTTTGCTCATAAAACTTCTTAGGCATTCATCTTTCACCCACTGCTAATGTGAGATCTGGGTTATTTGTGGTTCCTGCTTTGTCCTTCAAAATCCTTTTTTCTCCCTATTTTCTAAAAAGATTGAAATGTTGACTTTAATGGGGAAAAATACCAATCTATGAGGGTTTTTTTCATTATCATGCAGTCTGAAAGATGGTTATCTTCTGCATTTTTGTAAAGCAGATTTTGCAAGAAGTCCTGTATGGGCTTTTTTCTTTAATCTCTGTGCATATGCAATATATGTTGTGTATGTTTGTCAAAAATACATTTATTGATTTTTTTTTTCCCCACTAAATTTATTATTTCAAAGTGATGAAAGTGTTCCTATTTGACTGTCGAGAGTTGCCTCAGAAATGGCTGACCTTCAGGGGAAGAATGAGATTTTTTTTTCTAATTAAGTTTTGCCTCTAGTGCATAATAAAAACTAAATAATGAGAATTACTGCTTCTATAAAACCATGCCAAGTACCAAGTATTTGGTGGGTTATTCTTTAGTTGGATTGGGAGTTTGAAGTTCCAGTGGCACATAAGCAAAGGGGAAGAGGAAAAAGAGGAGATATTTAGATCATACTTGATAAATTTGAAAAATCTGATATGCAGCAAAATCATTCTGTTCTCTAGCAGTTTGTGCTTCTTGGTTTGTGCTTGTATGAAAATGCAAGAAAGATGTTGTGCAAGGGAGTTTCTTTGCTTGACACTCACTGCACAGCCACCTGTTAAAACACGGGTGATTCCTGGTGCAAGATCTGAAGTGTGGCTGCTGGTGATGAAGCATATTTACCAACCTTCAGGAAGCAAATTCTGTTGTTAGCAAAGCACAGTTTGAAAGCCTGATCAAGTAAATGCATACAAATTTTGGGGGGAGTACATGGGCTGGGAGGTGGTGATGTGGTAGTAACAGACCCTGAGCTACCAGCTGACTCCTCTGAAAAAGTGCTTAAACACAACTCTGCACAAGGGTGGGTTTAAAAACATCTCTTCTGGATATCTTCAGATTTCACAGTATCAATAAAAGCCTCATAGCCCTCTTGTGCAATATTTAATGTGACAACACTTGACTAATGTTCCAACCTCAGTGTCAATAAATGGGATTAATTATGCATTGTCAGAACATTGAGAGGAATTTATTCTGAAAATAAATGTGGAGGAACTAATGGAAATTGCCAAAGTCTACAAAGGATGGTTATATCTCTGTGGTTAGCTGTATGGATAGGTGGTGTTTCTGAGTATCTCTCCTGTGTGACTGTGTGTGAAATATGTTAAAGAGGGTGGCTGGTTTGGCACATTTGAAAGTATTACTCTGAATTGTCACTGACTACATGGGAAGATGTTCAGCACTTTATTCAAGTAATTAACGGGACCCTAGCTCTTGGACTTCTTGAGCTGTAAATGCTTAATATGTCATTTATACCAAATATTTTCATCATCCTGCATGTAGATCTTGAATATGTTGTTGCAGCATCTGTGGTTTTGTTTCCTGTTATCATCTGTCTCTGCAATCCTCTTACTGCCTATGAAGCAACATTAACATAGACCCATAATGTTTTATGCAAAGATAATGTTACATTTTGTCCCTGAGGACTACTGAAAGCTGTAGAAATTATTATACTCGTGAATGTATATACATGTAGTAAAACAAACCCTGTTTACTAAGGACTGGATCCTTATGGTTTGAATTGATGCAAGTGCTTGGAGGATAAATTGCATAGAGAGCTGACCCTATAAAAAATTAAATTATTGGTGAAGTTGATATATTGATAAGACTAATGTTAATATTGAGGAATAGTTCTGAACAACTTTACTGTTATCTTAAATATTTTGTTTAAGGAAGGTGTTGAAATAGGAAGTTCTAGTCACTCCTTGTGGCTTTCTCGTAACCTAAAAGCTCCACCTGTTTCTCACTCAAGATGAAAGTTTTAGCAGCTGAAGTGTATCAGGAAACAGGGATAACTTTTGACAAGCAAACTGTATTCTCCATCAGTAGTTAAAGTCCCATTTGTGTATGGAAGCTTATTAGCCATGCTTTGTCACTTACACTTGTAGTTGCCTCTGTGTCTGTTGGCAAATCACTCACGATGTTGATTTAGCATTATTTCATGTTCTATGTTTTCTTGGTCTTGCCTGACCCAGTGTATTCAGCCATTCAGTTTGTGTAGCCCTTGTCTGTCAGGCTGCTCTTTTAATACCTTTTCATCTGCTTAACATCCATTTTCTTTTGTCTCTCTTAGACTTGCATTTAAATGTTTTCTTGCCTCATCTCATTCAGGGCATTATTTTTTCTTCTGCCTTACTCACCTTTCATTTTCTTTACCACCTTAATACTTTGTGTTTCTTACAGTGATTTCCCCTTGTCACATTTTCAAGCTTACCTATTGATTTCTCTACAACTTTCTTCTCCTATCTGCTGTTTTGAAATTTCACCTGTTACTGCATCAGTGAGATGCTGATGACATTTACAAGTTCTTGTTCATAATTTAAAGGAAGGCCTGAGCTTTGTTTTCCTGTTGATGATAATTATCTATCTGTAATCTTTTACACCTAGAATGGGTGAAAACAAAATTTCTGCCTGTTTGATTTTATTCTATTCTAATTTGCCAAAGAAAAAAGGCTCTTTCAGTCATCCAATTTGGTCTTTCATACTTCCAATTCCCATTGAAATTTTAGTCAAACCAGTGGTGGAAGAGTTGGTGGTAAAAAGTAAAATGCAGAAAACTGAATTGGTATTCATCTTTGCAGTATTTCAGGGGGGCTGTAAAATGGAGCATAGCTGGTGTGGGCAGCCTTAGCAGGTTACACAGCTGCAGGAGCTCAAGAAACCCTTTTTGAGAAAGTTACAGCTCAGTCAGTCATGAGCCAAACTATTTTCAAGTGTGTTCAGTCTTAGTAAATCTGCAATGGTGTGCTGATCTATAACTAAAATGTATGTAAAGGAAGCAATAGGGGTTTTGTATATCTTCTTGGCTATTAACATTACAAATTGCATTATGTTATTTGAGAGAAGAACTACAGGCAATTGATTTATGAGTTTACTTCTTTAGCAATTTCCTTGATGTGTATCTGTGACATGAATGAGTGTTGTAGCTTGGAGAACATGTTCTCAAACATAAGTTTACACGAGACATGCTTTTGGAAGTGAATTGGTAACATTTTGATTTTTTTTTTTTAATGGAGTACTCTTGGAGAGAACAAATTGAGTTGCTCTGTAATGAAAATATTCCAGGGATGCAAGTGATGTCCTCAAGTGGTTGGTATTTAGTCTTTAAAACCAGAATAGATACAATCCACAGCACCATCCTCCCAGTACTGACACCCACATATCTGAGCTGAAATGCTTTTGGTGTGAATGTCACATCCTCAAAACCTCCTGGGTTCTTTTGCAGATGTGCTCCTGTTCTGCTGTGGTATTTGCTCACACAAATAGAGATTTCAAGAGCTAAGGTGTGATTCTGTCTATTAAAGACAGACCTCAGGCTTTATTTTCCAATCTACTTAAGGATAATTTTCTTATTTGAGTTTAACTAGAATCTTGGAGAAGGTAGAGGAAACTCGTGACTATTCAAGTATTCAATATTGGAAATAATTAAATTTTCCAAGATGTGAACGTACATTTACTTTGAAACTGCATTGCAGGGGAATAAAGGTTTGCTTTCAGCACTGAAAATGAAGCTACTTTTGCTACCAAACCTTGAATGGGAGTATTGATAATAGCTTCAACAAAGCATGCTTTGGAAAGGAGGCCTTTCTAGTAATTAGGATTATTTAGAAAAAGCACTGAGGCATTTAAGAAAGTTCATTACCCAAGCCATTACTGCACTGTGGACCAGAACCAACAGATGAAATAGCTTTTTTGAGTAGTAGATTATCACTATCAAGAGAACCTGAAAACCTGGGAATGAGAGAGGCTAAAAAGAGGAACGTTGTTGTTAATGACAGAGTATAAGCAATGAGGAAAGCTTAGGGGGCTCTGTGTGCATCCTGTAGTACTCTTGTGCAAAACATCATATCAGAAACCCATGCTGCTTGCTAGGACATTTTCACGTTAGTTTTTGTCGTGGTAGTGGGGTTGTGTGTTGTCCCACCTCTCCCTGCCTAGCAGTAGTCTGGAGAGAAACCACAAAGTCCTGTTACTAATTCATTTTCCTTCTGCTGCCTGTGCCGGCTGTTTTCTACCCATCACTTCTTTCTTTTTTTTCCCCATTTAGCTTTGTTAGAGCTACAGCTGAAACAGAGCTATTCCTCAGAGTTTGCCAGTACAAGTTGTTCTACAGCTGTCTAGGGATGCTGAAAGAGGGGAGGCTGTTTTCCACCTACTCAGAATAGTTCAGAAGTTGTGCCCTACGATAAACTAAGTACAGCTCATTCTTTTGCAAAGAAAACTTGTGTAGTTTTATTAGATCCTGCAGATGGTTGGGAAGCTGATGCCCTCCCAGCAGTGCAGTGCTTATAGTCAGTGACAGGTTAGAATGTGGTCAAGCTTGCCCTCACTGGCTCTCCTTTGAAAATATTGTCATTCAGTATTTGTTGTACTTTCTCACAGAGCTTTAAAATGCGTTGCAGCGTTGTGAGAATCATGTGCAGAGAGGTTTTTTGTGAAGTCTCATTTTATAACTGTTTTCTTAGGGCTGGCTGGCTGGATCAGAACTGTGTAGATAGTGAAACGTTTGTGTAATGCTTCCTCTGTCATTGCTTTCAAGCCCTTTGCTCTGAAGTTCTGTGACTGGAGGTTTCTAAGCAGGCTTCATTGCACATTTACAGAACTCCATGTATGTCCCTTTAAATATTTTAACATCTGTGTATGACAAATTGTTGCTACTTACAAAGGGAAATTAGAAACATTGGCAGTTTTCATTCTTTCATTTCAATTAAAAGTGCTTCTCTAATCTTTGGTGGTAACAGCTGTTGACAAATATCAGTGTTGAGCAAGAGGATATGTGCAGGAATGAGGTTAAAATATTTTGCTGCCCTACTAACTTTTGAATTAGATATGAAGCAAATTACAATTTCATCCTTTCAATAATAAAGCGAAGGTCCTAAATGCAGAGTGATGGAATCATCAGCAGCACTGTTCCTTCCAAACAGGTGACAGTGTTGAAATTTTAATTCCATTAAATTTTGTGCTCTGGAGATGCAGCTTGTACTTTCAGCCATTTGTCTAGCCACATAGGCTGGAATGTGTTCAACATGCTTGCCAAGAACAAATCCATTGGAAGAAATGTTATACTTTGACCCAAGTTCAAGAAATTCTAAAGCAACAAGATAAATATTTCTGAACATTTTTTAATGTTCAGCTTAGCTGTTTACTTTTTTTGGTCCTCCCTGTGATGTGATATGCGCTTGCTTAATAGCATGAACATAAAAGTTTTCTATATATTTATTTCTGCTTTCCTCTATTTTAATATGACTCTGCTGTTTTTTCCCTTGGTGTCTGTCCTTTGCAAAAAGTTTGTGTGTAGAAGCCTGTAGAAAAAATTAATTTAAACCAAATTTAATGAGAATTTATTTTTGTTTTGATTATCCACAATTCCCAGCAAATGGTAGAAAATTGAAGAAAGTTAACTCTTTTACACAGATGTATTATATTCTTATATTCTTTGTTTTCCATTTTTGAAAAACTCTTTCATAAGGTGTAGTGAGTATTTTGAGCATGAACATGTTTGGATCTTTCCTTGGAATTTGTATTTATTTTTGGCTGTCTGTCTGGGGTCCAGTACAATTGTAGAAGACCACATTTAGTTTGTTGACCATGGATTTGATAGGGGATGATAGCTGGGCATCCACATTGATGAGAGCTTTCTTGCTGAATACAAAGAAGGTTTTGACTTTCCTCTGAGAGTTGGACAGAGCTCCTGTTGAGAGTTGCTTGTTTTTCCTCTTGGACAGACCACAAGATGTGATGTAACAGGCTGATTTGTGGTTAATAGCAGAGGGTGAGATTGGAGCCTGGAGTATCAGCTTGATGCAAGAAATGAGCTAATGGATCCAATTTCTATATAATAAACCTAGTTGTTCTTGGAGTGCCTCATAATTTGGTTGCTTTGATTATAAGCTGAAGTTAATTTTATTATTCATTAAAAATAAATTACATTTTCTGCATAGTTCATAGAAAAGCTTGCAGCTCTTGCTGCCACAGATACCCTGTGCCCTAAAGAAATGGGAGAGCATTACCAGAGCTCACATGGGACTGCTGTGTAGGAACCAAGGATGTTTTGCTCATGACTTTGGAGTTCATCCAGGTGATCTGAAAAGTGTGAGGCCCTGCTTCTCTGCAGGTGCCATGGGTTTTGCACTTCAGAGGACAAATGCCAAATGTAAAATTGAGAATGACATAAGAGGATATCATATATTAGTCTTTGAGAGGAGTTGCAAGAAATGGAAGAGAAAAATATATGTACTATATCCACACTAGAAATATGATAAAACTTATTGGCCATGAGTCCTTTTTAAAAATTCATTAAAATTAATGAAGTAGCTTAAAGGTTTGTTTAAGCAGTGGACTTCAGGGACTCTTGAAGCCATGACAGCATGTCTCGTGGATACTTTTTTCACTGGTTTTAGGGATTTTGTAGACAATGATTGGGACTCTAAGGCTCTGTAAGTTACTTTCTTGCAAAAAAAAAAAAAACCCAACCAAAACCTAGAAAAAAACCCCAAACTGTTTCTTAATCTCTCAGTCAGCATGCTGACCAAAATGTTCTTTTCAGTGAGAAAATGCTATTTTGGGCATATGGTTTTAATGCAGCAGCAAGATGAAGGTTATTAATATTTGTTGTCCTTTGACTGTAAATGGCTGTAAAAATGTACACTTCTTTTGCCTGTTCAAGGTCAGGAACACCTCTGATTTTCTGAAGGTTCATTCAAGTCCTATTCCTAGTCCTAACATTCATTTGATGAATAGAAAGATCCAGTTAGTTTGTGATTATGTTCTTAAATGCATTGCTTGGAGCGTTTCTAACCAGTAAACAGTATGTGTACCATAAGGATTTCAAAGCATAAGGATTTTTCCTTATGGATTTTCCTCTAATCCTTTTCCCCTTCATCTGCTGTGTTCTCTCCTCTTTTGCTCTTTCCTCCCTGAAATATCACAGTAAGCAAACTGCATGAAAGGAAGAACATCAGATGGTTTAATTTCTGTCGGACAGCCAGTGATGTGCTAGGTAGAAAACTGGAAGCACTTCAGAGTGCTCTGCAAAAGCACAGACCCACATGAGGGAATTGAGGTGCCATGCCACCCAAATTGTTTCTAAGTGGGGGAATTTATTTTTGAAAGAGAAGGCAAGCTGCTTGCTCAAGATGAAAATTTACTTGTTTTTATGGCACCTTATCAGAGACTGCTTTCCCTTCCTTCAACTTTCATCCCACCACCTCCTTCCAATTTGTACTACATGCACATGCACAAAAGCAAACGTGCTTCCCCAACCTAAAAAAACCCCAAACCTGGAGTATTTATACTTTTACTCTCCCTCAGTCCATCTGTCCTGCTGCTTCTGTTGTGACCCAGTGTTGTTTTGCTTTTCTCACTTCATGGGATTACACCCCAAATTGCCTCTTCAGGCACAGTACATGGTGCCACATCAGCTGTAGATGGGTGGTGAGCGAGAAGACACAGTGACATCTGTCAGCTAGAAGAAGAGAATGGGTTGGCAGAAACATTACTGAAAATAAAACTGAGCAGCAGAAGGAACAGCAAAACCAAGACTCCATAATACAGTTAAGGGAAATGGTTTCATGCATTTATTTTCTATATTAAGGAACATAAATTATAAAGTGTGTAGTTAGCAAAATTGTGCATAAATCTGGTACAGTTTCATGATTTTTTCAGCTACCTCTTCTTCCTGAGGAGCCTGTGAGGTGTATAGGGAATATGTACAGCTTCAACTCATTGGAAACCCTCACCTAAACCTAGGATGTGCAGATCTGAGTTAGTATTATCAGCTTTGCTGGCATGCTTCTGCTCCTTCCAGGACATTGTATCACATTTTCTATCAGACTTCTGCCTTTTGTTGGACTGATCACAACTGAATGAAGAAAGTTCATTTTAGAATTATCAAAAATGTTTTGAGGTGGCTTCAAATTAATGACTTGAGCTATTTAAATGTTCTTTTGTTTCTGTGACCCAGTCAGGCAGGATACAGCCCGTGGCACCCTGAGCAGGTGTGGATTCGGCCTTTGCTTGTCCTGCTGTCTGACCTCTGCTTTATGCGTTAGACATGGTCAGTGGCTGAACAGCAACTAAACTGCTTCTGAATGCTCATTGTAACTGAGGACCCTGAGTTTTGTTTAGGTGTGGATGGTTAATGTTAGTGGTTAATTAATTACAGTGTCAGTACTGGAGTCAAAATGTGTGTGGTACAAAGACTTGACAATGGTATGAGCACACATCGTGTCTAAATGCAAGTAATCTTATCACAAATCAGGCTTCTTTTTCTCTTCTCTGATCCTTTCTTATCTTCTACCAACAGAGCATGTGACTGTTCTTTGATTTCACTCGCCTGCATTAAGTAGGAGGCCGTAGCTTATCCCGTTGTTAATGCTGTGGTTTGAAAGAAGGAAAGGTAGATTGAGCCTCCAAAAGGACTAAGGGAAGCCAACATCTCACAATCACAGCATAGTCTGCACTGTTTCAGAAAACAGATTGGCCAACTGGGGTGGGACATTTGCTGGGCTATTCCTGCAGGAATAAACAACTGCAATACCAGGAAATCCATTAATTTGCATTCAGTTGGGTTATAGTGCACATCTGTTTAGGCAATGCAGCTGCAGTAGGAAACTGTGGTTAACATCAGCCTGGAATTCTAGTTTATGTATACTGGAAGTTTGTCTGGCTTAAACTCTTAAAACGTAGCACTCCCAGTTTGGACTCATTACTCCTAGAAAAGCGGTTTTAGAGTATTTCATATCCATTTTAGGATGTATTGCATCAGCTTCTGCATGAGGCATGACTCCTGGCATCCCTTAGCAGAGGAGGTCTGGGATATGGCAGGTGTTCTCACTCACCCTGTGTTTGCTGGCTGTAGCTCTGGTGTGCTGGCAGCCCCCTGGCTTCACACTTGAATTATCATCAGCTTTTAGGTTAACGTGCCCTTGGTAAGAGTAGAGGAGGGTCACATCTTGGTGTTTGTCCTTGGCTGGTCTGTAACAATTTGTCCTGCAGAATCAAACAGTTGCAAACAGAGGGCAGCTTGCCCTCTTCAGGAAACAATATGGAAAATAGGTCAGTGTTTTCATTAGGATCCTGATGTGAGGGGTTTAAGAGCACCTCTTGGAGCTGGTTATGAGACAATAACAAACTGTGCAGAGTCAGGCAGGGTGGCATGAGGCTGCATCTGGATACACCTCGTTTGTGTCTGGATGGATATATTTAAGAAGAGAATGAGAGATTGCTGTGACTGAAGGTTTAGAAGGCTGATGAAACAAAGCAGTTTTAAAGCTGCTGAAGTTGCTAAAGGCTGGGTTTTACTCATTCCTGGTCATTACCAGTGCACAGTCAAAGCAGAGTCTGTAAAAGTCTCACTGTAAATTGTGAGCAGAGGGTACCATGGAGCTGGTGCCATGGATTTGGCACTGATGACCACAGGCCTTGATGGGCCTGTCACAAGTTCATTTTCTTGCTTAGCAGTCCTGTGCCTCCTTTTCAACTTTTGCTGCTATTAAAAGAAAAACAGATTTTTTTCCAAAGTTCATGGTTCACCCCATCAGTGACTCGTGATTGACCATCACTGACTGGCTCACCGTTTTGGGACGTCTCCTTTTGACCTGTGCCTGTGTTTTCCAGCCCTTGGTTCTTATCTCATGTCTAAGCTGTTTGCTGTAACAAGAGGCACCTGGTACCCAGCTCTAGCTCATACAATTATTCCTGGAATAATTTCTTAGGTGTAAAAGACCAGAATTTGGGACTTGCATGTTTGGCATTGGAATGCAAACCTTTTCCTGGCAGTGGCAATACTATTTTTACTGAGCCACTTGGTACAAAAGTGCATATACGTTGATTACTCGTCATGATGTGTAATGTTGCTTATGTTTGAGTTTGTAACAAACTAATAATTAAATACCACTCAAGCTGCTGTTTTTATGGGTGCAAAAGCTTCTTCTTTGACTACAGACAATTAAAGTTTTAGAACTGTGTAGCTACTGATGAACAGTGCATTGAACTGAGGAACAGTTTAATCCTGAGTATCTTGATTTAATCCTGAGTATCCTCAGGATAGTGGTGTTCCAAGCTTACCCTAAGTACTTTTTCTAATATAGGTACAGATTGGACAGAGAATATCAAGCTGTACATATGCACATACTTATAAAGAGACTTTGCTTAATCTCTTGTAGATGATTAATTCTCCTTCTTAAAATTTAAAGAGGAATAGGTGGATATGTGTCACCAAAATCTGTTCACATGAAGATGAACTGTTTGTACCCTATTTTGAGTATTAAAAAAAAAAAGTTAAAATGCTGAGAAATGTGTGGTTTGCACCGCTGATGTATGATGGATCACTTTAACATTGGGATACTAATCTGGGATGATTCTTAGTGTGACGTTTCTTTCATACCAATGACATCAGCATGGTAATGTTATCCTCTCTAACGAGTGAATTGACCAGCTGTTGAACAGGGCTTCATTAAATACAGAACAGAGAAAATATGTTTCTAATGAAGCTATATAATAGTACTTTTAGTATTTTAAATTTCTGGTTCCTCTGTAAATGGGTGTAAGGTTAGCCCTTTTTCAAAGAAATATGTGAATCATTTTTTTCAGGGTAGGGACAGTTGTGTTGTAAATTATGGCATGTTTCTCACAGGAGATGTAACTAGACTGTTTAAAAACAACCTCCAAAAACCCAACCAACCTCCTGCTTTCCAATCCCCTGTATGTAGTTGTGGTGAGATTTTGGCTGGTTAGAGTTGAATTTGAGAAAGAACGTAACAAAGATTCTGTTTGTTAGAGGTATTCTTGCCTCGTGTATCCTTTCACTTTCATCCTGTTTTTCTCACTTGCTGTTTCGTTTTTGTACACTAGCTGTTCTGACTAAGTCAGGAGGAATTCTTTTCCTAACAGTTTCACAAACAAACTCACACTATAACATCCAGTTTCCAGAGGGTGCTGGAATTATTTCAAGAGATGTCTTAGAGTGGGACACATCTTTCCAAAGCTTAAAATGGGGTGGGGAGTGGGTGCAAAAAAAGCACCTGTCATTCTTTAGAGGCACAAACAAGTATGGATTCCCATATCCTCTACTGATGTGCATCTGGAGACTAGACTGGGAAAAGGCCTTAAGTAATTAACAGGATTGTGTCTTTGGGAACATTCATAAGGTGTGCAGGAGAATAAGGGAAATATACCACCACCTGAAGTTTTGGAATGTCTTACTTGGTATGGGCAGAGAGATAACTTGTCAGTCAAAATCCATCAGTGATTATAGAAGACAAATGTGTGTTTATTGCTTTTGCTCTTGCTCAGTTCAGTCATTGATTTCCGGTCGAAACAGAAATACACAGAGACATTTCTGTGCTGCTGTCTTCATGCATTCCACATCACCCCTTGATATCTTCTGTCCACTGTCCACTTAGATACCAAATAATGGCCATTATAGATATGTGGTAATCATTAAGTGGGGAATAGTTGTGTAGCAGTCCTTGACAGCTGTCAAATCTGGGATTAAATATATACCAAAGTCAGTTCAGCTGGCCATGGAAGGGCTGGGAAGCACAGGGATTCTGCTGTGCACCTTATAGACCTCCATGGCCACCAGCAGTGCTGTAAAGTTAATTAGTTAACTACCTGTTGTTGGGCACTCATCAAGTTGCTGGCCACTGGAATTGCTTGCAGAAAAATAGGGATGGTTGGTGATGTTTAGGTTTGGGGTTTTCTGTTTGTTGAAATAGTAGGGGCCATTCTTCTATGTGTCCTTTCTTATGGCAAAAGTTTAATATTTGCTGTCTACCTTCTTACTTTTTTTGATTGGATTTAAGTTTTATTTTTCTGTCGATAAATAGAACAGAAAAGTCAACAGCTCTGTTTAAGTTGATCATTCTCATAGTTCAGTGTCATTATGCTGTTTCCTATAACATCTTTGTTTCAGTTCTAGAACTTTAAAAAGAAGCCTGTGAAATACCTGCATTTTTAATTGCTGTTTTAATGTTGGTTATGTTCAGAGGATTTCTTTTTATCTAAGCAGCTATTCATAAATAATCTTTAATACTTGTCTGTTAAAATATGGTAGTGATAGGTTTACTTTCTTATTTAGTGTTTTCTGCTTCACAAACAAGTGGTAATTGGGGAAAAAATATTGACTGTTTAGCCACAGATCTTATTGCTGTAGGGGATGCTGTCAGTGCTTACTTAAAATTAAATCACTGAGGGAGTTTATCTTGAATAGTTTAGATTTCTTTTTAAAGTTGTGATGTTATTTTAAACTATAGAATTTTCTATATTTTATCACAGCCAATATTGCAAAAGAACAGCAAAACTTTCAGTTTTTAATGAAATAACAACATTCTCCTATTCAGTCAGCCCAAAAATATCCCAAGGTTATAGTTAAATAAACAGAAAGAAGTAAAACTTCTCCCTCCCATTTCTTGGAAAATTGACTGAAATTTATGGAGAGCAGCATTAAACAGAGTCCTTCATTTTCTCTGTTGAGACTTTTCATTTTCTTTACTGAAATACTTTGTGTGAAAAGAGTCAGCTTGAGGGCTTTATGATGTTTTTCACTGTACTTGCAATTAATTTCTCTGCTCCATTCCTCCTTAAGCAAAAGATGGCTGCAGATTGTTCTTTTAGCAATATGAGTGCATGGGACAGTGTCTGCTTTGCCTGCTTTTAGTTTAAGTAATGCACCTTCACTTCTACAGTCAATCAATGATGTGAAATGTGCACACTCAAGACATGTTGGGGATAAGTGCTCCAAAGTATTTGTGTCCCACTGCAAAACTCCTGGTTCAGCTGGAAGCAGAAGATCTATAGGGAATTTTAATAAGCAGGGAGCACTGGGCATCTGAGTAATTATCCTATTAAAACAGAGCAACATCTGCATTATCTGTGCAAGCACAGAATGGAAGGGAACATTAATGTCCTCTAATCCTGTCTGGGAGCATTATGAATTTAAAAGGATAACATTTTACCAAATCTGTGTTGTAACATGATAGGTTACACTTAATTACCTTTTAATTACCTCTCTTCTAGTTGGACTTTAAGCTAAGGACCCTTCCTCTAACTCTCATCACAGACCATTTCTTGCCTTTGGATTGTTTATGCCAGATTTTATAATTAGGTTTACCTTGAAAAGTTGGTCCTACTATATCTTGAAGGCCTTTATTACACTTCTTTTTCCCTTGTGTATGGAAAGCTCTGAGAATATTAGTTTGTGTACAAAAGACATGTTGCAGCATTCAGAGGTTTGTGTTTTCAGTTTAGTTGCAAAGAGCAAGCTCGTTGGAGGATGTTTTATGGATGAGGAGTAACTATGCACGGCAGAGGCCACACAGGAGCAGGACATCATTCCAGCTTGCACTGGAAACCAGGAGAGTGTATTGGCTTAAATAATGTAGATTTCTTCTTTCCTCTTTACCCCTGAGGGAGTCTGATTTCCTGATCACCTATCTAGCCATATGCTGTAGCTCTTGCCAGGAGCCCCGAGCAGTGTCACTGCCAGCTAGAATTACTTGTTTTCTGAGAACTGAGTTACATTGAGAATTGTCTTAAATTGCTGCACTGGCAACATCACAAAGTTTTGCACACACACACAAAGATAAATATGTAACAGCAGCCCTTCTTTGAGATGCATCTTAGAAACCTCTTCAGGCAGGGAATTTGATCCAGATCCTGTGAGGTGTTTTCCACATGCTCAGGTCCATCACTCCTCCTTTGTTGTCTTTCCAGTGCTTTTCTCAGCTTCTTTTTGCTCTGGCTACTGCAGTACAATGATGAGACATGCAAATTAAACATTTACAAAGCAAGCATATTGTCTGCTCCTGGTTTGTACCACTTAGAGGGAAGAGCTAGTGTGGCCAGTAAGAACTTCAGGTGTGCTAACTGTGCTTTTTTCTCTCCTCTTGCAACAGGATGGAACTGAAATATGGATATGTGTTGACAAAGGAGTTGGAATAAGACTGAGTCCTGCTCTGTGATATTTATATACCTGGACCATGAACTTGCTGTTTGTCTTCATGCTTTAGGAACCTTTGTAGTAACTGTGTGAAGCTGTTGGAATCATGGCATTCTCTCCATGGAAGCTGTCCTCTCAGAAACTTGGCTTTTTTCTGGTGACTTTTGGTTTTATTTGGGGAATGATGCTTCTGCATTTTACTATTCAGCAACAAACACAACATGAAAGCAGTTCAGTCCTGCGTGAGCAGATTTTGGATCTCAGCAAAAGATACATCAAAGCATTAGCTGAAGAAAATAAAAATGTAGTTGATGGGCCTTATGTTGGGACAGTGACAGCATACGGTAAGTATGTTCTTGGGATTATTTGATAATCTGATTAAGGTTTTTTCCTCAATTGTCCAAACATTTTACTTGATAATGCTGCTCAGTTGGCAGTACTTCACCCTGTGCATTTTCTGTACAGACAGAGAAAATGCTTTTCCCTTGTAAGTATGAAGTGGGACAAATTTTGTTTTCAATCATTTGGAAATGAAGCTGTCAGCTAATTTTTATTACCTCTGTGTAGGAGCTCTATCTAGTGTGCCTTACGTTATTTGTTAGAACTCAGTTTTTAAAAACTTTTTTGGTGTTTCTGAGAAACTTGGGAGGCTTTTCATTTTTCATTTCTGTGATGTAAGAAATTCCCTGTGGAAAATCTTGCCTAAGTTATAAAATGGAGACCTGCTATATTTATTTCTTCTTCTTTCCCATTTAACTTCTTTGTTCAGTCAATTTACTCAATGTTTAAGTTTATTTATTTAGTATAATCTTAAATTAAGCTTAAATATATCTTATTTGCCTCGGGGCAGAAAACTCTATGAGTTTAAGTGCTTTTTTTGGCAGTAGGTTTTAATGCTTACTCTCTTCCAGTACAGGAGAGTTAAGTTTTTGTGCATGTGCCAGACAAAGCGAGCAGAAAAGAAAAAAGCATATTACTGAAAATATTACTAAGTAAAATAATCAAATTTCAGGTTATGTGTCATTCCTTTTCAGTCTGTTAAGATCACATAATACACCTTACTTGGTTAGCAGTTTTAAGACTCGCTTTCTTTCCTACTTAACTATTCACTTCCAGGCTGTCTGGAAAAATAATTAGTCATCTAGATTTGTTTTCTTTTATGGTTGTCTTAATATTCAGCTCTGAAGAAATTGAGTAGATAGTTTTTGTATGCTTAGACAAAGAATATAGACTAGGATGCAACAGATAGATAGAATAGTTGCACCTTTTTCTCTAGTTGTCCCTTAATACTTTATGCTTTTTGGTTCATGCAATGAAAACCTCCTGCTGGAAGGTTCTCTCCATGTCTTGTTTCTGTCACCACTCCTTTTTCCTCTAAAAAGCAAATCTTTGAGTTTGTGTGCTTTTGCTTGCCTGTAAGCCTGAGATTATTTTCCCCAGCATAGCTAACAAGCTGCATTGCCTCAATAACAGCCTGCCCTTATTCTGTAACTCCACATTTGTGGCTGCATGTTGAACTGCACTGGAATTGTAACCTTACAAAGCAGCACAAGTAAAACAGAGTAGTACTAGATCAATATTTGAGTTGAGGATGTCCAGAGCAAATAGAGATCCCTAGAGGATTGTGTGATTAAGCTCAAAACAAAACTTTATCTGCTGTATAGCCATCACCAGTGTCCTGTTACTGTGCAAAGGTGTTGGATGGGAGGTGAATTGAAGAAAAAAATAGAGAACAAACCCCAAACAATCTGGCTGCAGGTGTTGAAGGTAACTGCATTAATATGGGTACAGGTTATCCATAAGCTAAGTTCCCCCTGCAGCTTGTTGCCTGTGGCATTAATTTCCTGTTCCAAATCCTGCTGAGGAATAAGTTGACTTGCCTCCAAACACTGGTCAAGATCCTGAGGAGATGTTAAACTGCATTTGGAAGCAGGTGAAATAACTTCGTAACACTTCTGTGAAGGGAAAGGATATGGTTTGTGTAGAAATTTCAAGTCCATGACTGAGAAGATTTTTAAGATTAAAAACTTAAAATTTAAGTTTGGTCCGCCATTTTTAACAATGCAGTTTGGAAAAATGCAAAATAATGGTAGTGCAGTTATTTAAAATATTTCAGGGACAAGCACTCTGGTGAGTGAATAACACCATATTAAGTAATACTTTATGAAACTGGGTAAAGTAATTACTTAATAAGTTAATTTGTCCTGTTTGGCATACCAAATGGCTTGTTGCTAGCAAATAATCAGGTTAGCTCTTCAAAAATAAACACTTTAATGACTGATGTTAATAATAATTGGTAGAGGTTTCTTCAATATTTTGTGAAAATTATTGCTCTTGCTTATTTAGCCTTTTTATTTTTCTTAATGTTATCCTCTGATTGCTTTAGATGAGCAAAGTTGTGATTTCCATATTCAATAATAAATTTAATGTTTGCTTGATTTGGCTGCTTTTACCCACCTGAAAGGCTTTCAGTCATTCCTAAGTTGTGGTTGCACAGCTTGTTTACTTTCTCACTTTTTCTTTCTACCGTGTACTTACCTGTCAGGTAGGTGGATCGAACATTTTCCTTTTAAAAGTTATAGTTCAGATATACACAGTAAACACTGGATTTTTCTTTATAGCAGTAAGCAGCTCTTTTACCAAAATTCTATGAGTCTGTGCTTCTGCCCTCCCCTTCTCAAACTAGGCTCCACTTGCATTGTTGTTCTGATGAAGTGTCTCTCATATCAGTGGCTTGGTATCAGAATTAAAAAATAATAAATTTGAACCTTTTCTGTCTTTATTATCTGTATATGCATTTATGTAGGCTATGTTTCTTCCTCACTGTTTCCTAAATTATTTTACTACTTTTTTTCCTAGATTTTTTTCCTCCTTCTGTACTGTGGTTTTGTTCATGTTAAGTCCATTCTTCCCTTTTCTTCTGCACACTATGCCTTTAAATGACTTCTGGACCCCATTTAAAATAGTCCAGATATATGGACTAGTGCTTCAGATTCCACTTTCTGAGATTTTCAGGACAAAGGAAAACGCAGTTACGATGAGAAAGGCTTTCTTTATGGCACCATGGAATAAATATAACTCACCTTGCATTTGGAGAAAAGAATTATAAGCTTTCTAAAGTAATAACATTTTCTTGTTTAGTCTCTCGTTTGCACAAGAATTGAGATAGTCATGGGAAAAATAAAAAAAGCACAGAATGAATGTGGCAAAAATACAACTGATGTAGCGACAGTAGAATCTCTTCAGATGTATGGAGAAGTTTTCCACTACAGATCAGAAAGTTATTTTATTTTAAAGTTGTGTAAAACAGAAAATATATTATACCAATACATATGCAATTATTTTATGTACTTAAATGGAAAAGCAATGTAAAGTCCTCATACCAAATACTTTAATCTTTACAAGGGTAAATGAACAAAGGACAAAAGTTTCATCTTCGTTGGCTTGTTGCCACTATAATTATACAGTTTAGTCTGATAGTGGTCTAGTTTTTTCTTCTTGCCCACAGTTCTTTTAACTTGCCAAACTGTCTTGTGTTCCTTCAAGGAATCTGAACAAAATAAAAGCCAAGGAAAAAAATATCAGAGAACTCTTTCTGAGTTGTCATTTGATATGCAAATTCCTGTTAGTGTTCATTGCTTTCCATGCCAAGGAGGTGCTGTGTCAGACCAGAGACAATCACCAACAGACTGAAGAAAGGAAACATGATTTTTGGTGTTTTGTGAATACAACAGAAAGGTTGAACTTAATTTTTTTTTGTTTTGTTTTAATTTGCCGGTTTAGAAGCTGGTTATGTGGAGGAGATGCAGGAGAACGTTTTTGTACTGGCTCAAAGCTGTCCCTTTTGGGAAGGGGATTTTTGTTCCCAGGTGACTGAGTATCAGCAGACGGTTCCTCTGATGGTGCTTGAATGTGGATTTAGGTTTAGATTCATTATTATTTAAGCAGCTTCTTATTACTTGAGCCATTGCAAACCAAGCATTTTTCTGTTCCCATAAAGACTCACATTTCACCTTGAATGTGGATATCTATATGAGTGGCAGTGTGCTTTTTAAAATAGACAGGCTGACAAGTTCCATGGCCAGAGTAACTTGTATGTGAGGCTGAACAAAGTAGGGAATGTGAGTGCTTAGAGCTGGTAATGGCAAAGATTTGCATTGAGAAAGTCTCCCTCTCTCTCACTGTCTCTCTGTATCTCCAGTCTCATTCTTGTATCGATTTTCTGATTCTGTCTGACAAGTGTGTATTGCATTATTAAGCAGTTTAACTTTTCATTTGCAGATTTGAAGAAGACACTTGCTGTCCTGTTGGATAATATCTTGCAGCGCATTGGGAAGCTGGAGTCCAAGGTGGAAAATCTTGTGCTTAATGGAACAGGAGCAAACTCGACCAACAATACTACCACTTCTGCTCCCAGCTTAGGAGCAGCTGAAAAGCTTAATGTAGCAGGTGTGTATGGCAATTACTGAAATTATTTATGGGCTGTTTAATCTGAACCTTTTCTTTCTTGACCATCACAGGATTTTTCAGTGGTAGATATTTGGAATGTCTTAGAAAACAAAATTCGAAATCTAGCCTTTATCAGTGACAATCTGAAGTCCAAGCTCAGAGGAAGATCTTTCTTCTGTGGTAACTTGAACGCATTAGAAAATCAAATTCTCTGCTAAAGGGAATAGTATACCCATTTATAGTAGGTGCTTCATGCTTTAAATGGTTGCATTTTAGAATGATGAAACTGGGGAGATCTTTCTAAGCCTAACTATTTTGGTTGGTATCAATCTGCTCTGCCATTCTACCATATGCACTTTTTTGGTTATTAACAGAAAGGAAACCTTTAATATATTTCTTCATCATGATTTAAAAATGTCTTCCCCTACAGTGTTTAATGGCTCTTAGGATTTGACACAGAGAGATCACCAACCTGGTAACTTCAGTTAAAATAAAAACATGTTTTGAGATGACATTTTAAGTCATGAATTTTGTCTTCAATGAATGGACTGTTTTGTTCTGCCACCAAGTTGAAACAGGTACTGACAGTCCTGACTCATAGGCAGGTCTAAGTCTGATGATCTTAACAGTCCCAAAAAGAGAACAGAACAGAAAAATTAAGGCAACTTGGCAAATAAGTTGATAACTGTCTGTCCTTGGGTTTCCTGCAAAAATAAATACTTCTGTTGAGAAGGTGTTACTTGCTTAAATTGATCAATGCTACCTTTGGTAGGAAAATGCCACTGGAACGAGTGTAGGAAAGCAGATTTGCAAGTGATTGCCTGATGACAGTATGGCAGCAGAGTTGCTCTCAGCTGCTCAGTCCTAACTGCATTGGTCTGTACCAGGGTGCTAAAGTCATATTATATCTTGGTCAGAGAGACCTTTCCCTCTCCCATCTGTCTTGTCTTGGTTAAACTGAAGGCAGATTAGGAACAAGTACCTGAAGAGGTGCAGCACCTGCAGGGTGCTGGCAGGGTGAGCCACATTCCTGCCACAAAGCACAAGATCTTGGCTGGAAAACTTCTGCTGAGATGGAAAGTGAGCAAGTGCAGCACTGTTAAGAATTTCTGGGCCATATATAAAATGAAAAAACATCCCTGCATGTTTCCTTTTGTAGCTGGACAAAAGAGACTTGATGCTGTTGTTTCCTTAGACTTGCAGATAATTGGAACAGACATGCTCATGTTGATGCTTTAAAATTTGTAGGCAAAGGTTCATTGTTCTTACCTGAATAGGAAACATCTTTCATCAGTTCATAGGGTGATTTGAATGTTGTTTATTATTCTTGGAGTAGGCTAGATTCACAATTTTGATATTCAGGAGCAACACTGAAGGAGCCTGGTAAGAGTTTTCCATTTGCAGTGTTTGCAGTACTTAGTGCTGCCTGAGGCTTGTGGCAAAGAACACAATTCCTCTTATTAGAACTGCAGGTTTTTTACCTTTGACTCTTGGTACACTGAATTTAAAATGGCTGAAGCTACCATTTAACAGCAGCAACAGGAAAAACCTTCAGGTAAGAGTTTCTTAAGGTTTAATTAATATATTGTTCTGATGACTGGATAATGTCACTTCTCAGGTACCTCCAGGCTGGATAGTACCACGGGTTAGAGTAGAGCTTGAAACTAATCCCTGTGTTAAGTGCCTGCTCTTCATCCATTTGAAGCAATCAGTGGCAATTGCTCAGATCAGGGATGGCCAAATGGACATGAAAAACTTGTTTCTACTTCTTTCATGACAATTTCCTGACAGCACACTCTGGAAGCCATATGATTCCAGCATAGTCATAATATAAATATCTTCTCTGTTAGGAAGGAATTGTTCAGAAAATAAGCTAGGTGAGGACATTTGATTACAATACCAGTGTTGATTTTGTCTAATATTTCAACAACATCTCTTGTATATTGTGTTAGAGTAATTGAGGTAATCGGAAAATTGTGGTAAAGGCATTTTGTCACCCAACACTTTGTTATTTTACTGAAATTGAAACACGTACACAACAAACACAGATAATACTTTTCTTTATAACATTCATCTGTTACACTGTGTTCACAAAGCAGGCATGTCAGGATTACCCTCCCTCTCTTTAGCAGTTGTAATATTTTAATGCTGACTTCAGACAAATTCATGTTAATTACTGTTAATCATTTTGGTCTTTCTGTTTGGACAACCATAATGTTTGTGGAGCATCTGATTAACATCATGTTTAATAATTTTGGTAATCTGTTTTAAAGGCTTCTTGAGTTTGGGGGGTTTTTTTTGCCTCAGACTTGCTGCCTAAAACTCTACAGTAAATTAAGCATTTTATAGCCTTATTTGTCAGTGAAACAGTGCAATGTCATTAGCAGACTTTCCTACAAGAGTCTTGCTTCCAGTAGAGCTACATCATGCATTTATTGTTTCTGGATTGAGATTTCACAGTACACTGAGACCTTCAGTTCTATAATTTGTACAGCCATGCCCCTTTACCTATGGAAAGCCTTTCTGAAATAAATAAGGCTTCATGTTCACCCTGGAATCTATTGACACTGCTTGTAAACCTTGGTAGTGTAAAGAGTGGAGTCACAAATCATCCTGAGATCTGCATTTTGTCCTCACTGACCTTGTGTAAAGGTTACTGTGTTATATTCTACTGGAGTAGATAGAAATGATAAAATAAGACAGAATGACAGGAAGGTGGTTATGCTGTGTTTAGCCTCACTGCTGGTAATAACAAATTTAAGAGCAAAGCATAGTGTTTTTCTTACAATTTAAAACTTACTATGATGGCAGGCTAGACTGGCTAATCTGAATATACTATAAGCTTTTTTTCATTGTGTACTTTAAGTATTATTGACACTTTCGTGGAAAAAAAAATAGTACTCATCTGCAAACCAGGAAGAACAGAGATTATGATGATTGATCAGCATTTCTCCTTCCAAGGCCCTTCGGCAAGTATAGATGTTAACAAATATCAAAGATTATTTTTCTTTTTTTTTTAAACAGTGTTCAACAAAACAGAATGTAGTCTTGGCTAAAAGCAGGGTGGGCCACAAAATCTGGAGAAGTCCAGAGGTGGGCCAGGACATGTTGAAACCTGGAGTTTATAATGCATTGTAATCTCCTTCCTGAAGGAACGAGCAGTAGCTTTTCTGAAAGATCCTGACAGCAAAAGAAAAAGGAAGCACTGGTGTGGGAAATAATCAAGTTGTTTAGCAGTTTGGAAAAAATACCTATCTTTGCTTCAAGTTAGGTAACAAAGATTTTTTTTTCTTTTTAAGTTGTTCCACATCTGGCTATCAAGTGTGGCGTAGAACTGAGGCAGCAGTGGTGAAATCTGCTATGGAAATACCACTCTGTGGTGGTGTGGAGTTTTTGGCAGATAAAAGGATCTGAAGAAAATCCATCTGGATTATGCTCCTTCATGATAAGAAAATGATAACAGTAGTTGAAGTTGCTGAGGATTTAGCAATGACTGTAACTTAACTGTCTCTGGAGTAGGTGAACTCAAACTTTCTTTTGATTCAGCCCTGAGTCTTGATCACAGGGCTGGAACACCTCTCCTAATGAAGACAGGCTGAGAGACTGAGGCTCTTCAGCCTGGAGAAGGGAAGGCTCTGGGGAGACATTAGAGCCCCTTCCAGCACCTAAAGGGGGCCACAAGGGGGATTTTTAACAAGGGCATGGACAAGAGCAAATGGTCTTAAGATGAAGGAAGGCAGGTTTAGATTGGATATTAACAACAAATTCTTTGAATGGTCAGGCTGTGGGACAAATTGTCCATAGAGATTGTGGACTCCTCATCCCTAGAGTCATTCAAAACCAGGCTGGATGGGGCTTGGAGCAGCCTTGTCTAGTGGAAGGTGTCCCTGCTCATGGCAGGGCATTGGAAAAATGTGGTCTTTAAGGTGCCTGCCTAACCAAACCAGTGTCTGATTTGGTCACCCTCAATCTAGTTATGTATATGTAGACTGTCCTGTGTATTCATACCTTTGGTGTGTTTAGGGTGGTACTACACCTAGTTCTTCCTCTGAAGTTAGTTTTATGGAATCTTTTATTAAGGGCAAAGAGCAAAACAGCTTTCTTTCTCTTTTTGGCTGCATGAGAGGATAATAGGGCATGAGCTCTTAGTAGCATAAATATCTTTAATCCTAAAGGAGTTGAGGATGGGACTTGTGCTAGAGGGTGAGGCTGTGGAGAATATGTTAAAAAGCAAAGCTGTGAACACTTGGGGAGCTTGAGTGGGAGCTTAGGTGTTACATTTTTTCCCCCTTTTTATATCCATGTGTAAAATCATAAGCATATTTTGCTTTTTCTTCTTGCTTCCATAAAACCATCAAACAATCTGATGGTTTTCATCCTGGCAATTTTCAACTGCTTTTTCAGAACCTCCATTTTGTTTATGAAAGAGTGAATTGTTAATACTTATAAAGCTTTGGCTGATTGGTTTTGAAAGCAATAAAGCCATCTTTCCCTTCCTCTCTCCTCTATTAATCTAAGTTATTATCTGAAAAGCTTCTGAGATATTTGATAGCCATCCTTTTTGCAGCTGTAAGAAGTAATATATTCCCATACACACCGGAAAGTATTCATCTAAATTTTGGGTGTCTAGGAGAGGAGAGTTTTCATCAGCCTTTAGAACAGGAAGCTTTGAGGCACTGCTGCAAATGACACCCTAAGTAAATTTAAAGTTGCTGTTGTAGAGATGATTAAACGGAAATGGGGAAATACAAAACCATGGCACTTTCAAGCAGAGCTTGTCTACAGGGCTCTACTGTTGTAGCTGCATCACTGTTTCCATGTGACAGGCACAGGATCAGTTTGGTTTAGGCAATGTGGTTTTTAACAGTTGTGCTTTTCTAAGATAATGATAAAATAAATCCTTGACTTTTCTGGAATAGAATTGCACTATCATAGTTCATCAGATAGGGCACTCTGCTTGCAAAAACATGATCTCTCTTTTCTTCATGTGATTTTTTTTGGTAAGCAGTGGGGGTGGGGTTAGTGTCTTGTGTTTTGGGATGGATTTCTTTAGAGGTCATCATTGCTCTTTCTGGGCTTGTCCATTGAAAAGCTACATTTTTTTTATAAGCTTGACCATATAATGCCCCAGACAGTAAAATTGTACTGAAAACTCTGCCAGACTGGTTGTTTACCAAATGTTCTTTTGCCTTGAAAAGTGCCACTTTGAATGATTTTAATTGTGTGTATGATCCCACAAAAATGAGCAAGTGAAGGTTTATGTTAAATCCTCCTCAGCCTTCCCCTTGTGCACAGCAGGTGCTTGGAGGGCTCTTGCTAAGCCTAAGAACAGCCCAGGCTCAGGTTGCTGCATTCAACACTGCACAGGGAGGAAGGACATTTCTGGTGTATCTGCTTAAAGTTTCCGTAGCTTTTCTGCCTTGTGCATTAACTTGTTCTGCTGTGCTGGCTGTTCAGTTCTCTTTTAACAACTTTAGTTTTAACATCTTTAAACTCACTCATTAAGATGCAGACTTCAGTGTATACTTGTCATTTAAGACATGACAGCTTGGATGCCTGTCAGATATCTGGCATCCTTCGTGAATATGTAGCAAGGCAGGCTGACAAGTCAGCTTTGGCAATGCTACAAGAAGGCTTTTTTTTTTAATGTTACTATGGTGAGAAGGACCTTTGTCGTGGTATTTCCATGTCCTTATTCTTGAAGACTTGGGGCTGCTACACTGAGGCCTTTTAGGTGGGGTGGAAAGACTCAGGTAGCCTCAGGATCAGTGGATTTGTTTCCATGGCCCTCTGAAAAATTTTGTTACACAGCCTCGTTAGTTTTAGCAGTCTGCAACCACGGTTCCACCATTGTCCTGTACTTGCAGAGATTCACAAAACTAAGATGTTGCATATTGTTTTAAATTCCAAAGCTGCCCTCCTGTCTTAAGAGGACTGGAGTAGGCTTTTCTTTAGTCAACGTGGTGTGTCGTGCCTCAGGAAACAAACCAGATGTTCCCACAGAGCACCAGTGTCTACCAGATGTAAGAAGGTGTGGGACTGCACTGGCTCTGATAGTCAAGATTACAGCTTCCTCAAGGTGATGTTTTGCTGTGACTCATATTTATTGAGCCTTATTAATTGTATTCTTTTCCACACTGTATATGTGTATGCTTTAGGAAGATTCCTCCCCCCACACACAGAGGCAGTAGTGTGGAGCTGGGGGATTTGTGTGCCCTCAAACCTGGCTGTCACAGCACAGTGTGGTGTGTGCAGAAGACCACAGGTGAATATTTTCCACTGCAGTGCAAAGCTGTGTTAGTAATGCTGAAGGGGGCTCTTAGTGGTCCCCTGGGCTGCATTTTGATTAACCACTTGACTACTACTTGAATTCTCCTAACAGTGCATTGATTTCAGTAGTGCTAATGGAACACAGCAGCACAGCTTGTGTGAGGATGGACTAGAGGTAGAAAAGTTAATTTTCTTTAAATCATACCAATGCTTTGCTACAGAAGCTTCTAAAATGTTAGCAGAAAGCATTTTGTGCTCTGCATTTAAAATCTTGAAACCTTTAGCTCGTTTGATTGAATATGTTGTTAGTGCTTTCAGCTCACACTGCAAATTCTCTCTTTAAAGAAATCTTACCAGCTGGAGATGAAAAATGTGAATTGAATTGAGAATGTGTTAATTAGGGGGAAAAGTGAAAGGAGACCTTATACAAACTAAACCAGCCTTAACTACAGTCTGTGTCTAACCATAGATACCAGATTTCAGGACTGAAATATAAACAAGATAACAGTTTCATGAATTAAAGTTAGAATAGTACTTATATTTAATGATCAGAACCAGAAGGAGAACGGAGATAAAATTGGTGAATAGAGTTCATCGGCTGTGATTACTCTGACCTTATAATACCAGAGAGGTTCTGTATTTTATGAGATCTGCTGATGGGAATACTTTTGACTTGAGCTATTATCTGTCCTATATATCATCAAAAAATACTTTAATATGCACTAGTCTGAAAATCAGAGTTTAAGCCTCAAGGTTCCAAAGTACATCATTTTTAGTGTCATGTTAAATTCTTAATACATTTCTGTTCTCAGAAGAGCACCAAGCTGGTCCTTAGCAGAGAAGGCAGGCTGCTGGTGTCAGCTTGCAATTTCAGCTGTATTGCAGCCTTTTCATTTGCTTTAACCAATATTGCTATTTTAAAACTTTTATGACAAACAGAGCACCTATCAAACAGCAGTCACTTCTGAGTGACTAATTATAACTCTTATTCAGTGTACGGTCTTAGTGGAATATTTCTAGACTTCCTGACTGTCTGATGGAGAAAAATTGAAGCAGAATTTTTTAGCCTATTACAAAGCTTATTATTTGAAGGGTGTGCAATATAGGAAAGGGAGAAAATATGCATGTAGCACTCACTATTGCTCATTTTTACTGTTTTATTAAAGAGTAACTTCAAAGCAAACAAAAATCAATCCCTACCACAGACTGTGCTTTTAACCACATAATTCTCACGTGGGCGTTGTAAACTCTTCTCTGTTACAAACAAAACCTATGAATGTGGAGTTTGAATGCAGGAGGCAATGAAGAGCTGCATCTGTGAGCTGGTGTTTAGACAGAGCAGTGCTGAAGGCCTGGAGCTTTAGCAGGTGCAGTTGCTTGTAGCAAGCAACAAGAGAGAAGCTTCTTTTCCAGTGCAAGGTTGGTGGCTTAGCTCAAATCTGCCACGTCGTTGATGTTGCTGTGCCAGACTTTGCACTGAAACAACTGAGGACTGTTCACAAGTTCAGGTTCACCTGCTGTGCTCTAACGATGTCTGATGCAAAGCTGTAGATCATTTGTGAAAGGAACATATGGCTCCTTTCTAAACATGAGGATGGAGTTTGTTAGTTATATTTTAAATATCCCAGGACCTCACACGGTATTTAAAGAAGTTTTTTAAAATCTGCAGTTGGTTGGTGTTTTATCAATATTTTTCTTTTTTTTTTTTTCCAACATGATCAGTACCAACTGCATGCTCTTAGATTTGTAATAAGCTACGTTCATGTTTTTAGTTTGTCGGTGCATTGACTTTTAATGTAACATCATAGGAGATAAATGTTTAATAATTACATCTTTTCATAACAGCAGTTAAGAGGAGATAAGCTATGCATGAATTCAAAAGTACATAGGTGTGTGTAGAACAGAAATTAATATAATGGTTCACAAAGTTTAGGAGAAAAAAGTGTGTTTATTAACTACTGTTGCTTTGTACTAACTTGATAATTGTATTTCTAACTTTTTGGCTTTAAGTTGTAAGTTTTGGCTGGGAAAGGAGATTTCAGAACTTGCATCTTAAATTACATAAATCCTAATTAGGGATAAAAATTCCTGTGGTTTCTCAAATGCTATTTTCCAACAAAAGTAACTTTAATATCTGGCTTAATGAAGTTTTCCCCTTCAGGAAAGAATTATCCAACATGAACTTGCTAACAGCATAAGACATCTATCCAGACTTTTTAACAAGAACCCTCATAAGATATTAGGGTTTGGGGTTTTATCTTCAAATTATGAAAAACTCCTAAGTCTTGACTTGTACGTAAATGCTTGCTTTTCATGTTTTGGAAGATCCTGATGTTTAGATTGGCATCCCCAGGGTTCCACTCCTTTATCTCCCCTGTCTTTATGATCACACTCAGAAGTGTAAATTGCTGGTATCTGGTTGAGCTTGGTCTCAGCTGCTCATGGGAAACACAAGATTTGTTCACCTCCAGGCTCCTGTGCAAGAAGAGCCAGCTATGTGGTGTTACCAGCAGGCTCCAACACGCCCTCCGTGCTGAGTTAAAATGAGCAGCAAGAGGAGCAGAAAGGTAATTCTTTGTACAGGTTCTGATTATTGAGGAAAAAAAAAATTGGGGATGATTCTCAGCTTAGAACTTGGCACTGATTGTGGCCAAGAAGAAAGGGTATGACCAGAGCAAGTAGTAGTTGAGTGGAACTGTCAGGATTATTCACTGGTAAATTCAGAGTTCTGCAGTGAATTCTCAGGCTTATGTGTGGAAACCAGCACTGACTTGCCTGTTTCTGCAGGCAGTTGTTGCTTTGGACAGCAGTCTTTGATGTAGATGTGTTTCCAGTCTGTCTGCATCAGCTGGCTTCCTGTTCCCGGGTACAGAGGAAAGACTGTTTCTCCAGGGAGTACTCAGATGGAACAGAGTTTCATTTCTCAGTTCTTTCTCTTCTTTCACATTCATTTCCTCTTGTATGTGCATATTGCTGCATTTTTTCTGCTCTGGATAGTAGTTTTATGTAAATTGTTTCATGGGACAGTTTATGTTTAAGCTTTGTAGACTTGCCTTCAGTGTGCTACTACCTGATTGATAGCTGAGAATGAAGCAAGTGAAAGCTGATGTGGGTGCTTGGGATATAGATCCGTGGTAAAGCTGAATGGGAAGATGGAAATGGGGTGCTAGTGATTCTGTAAAGCATCTCCTGTGTCTGTGGACTATGGTGGAGAAAAAACATGAATATTTTGAGGAAGGGGAATCCTAGAAGTGTTTGCTGCTGCCAGCAAGAATGAGGAAAGATGTGAGATACTCTAGGTCATACTACCAGACACATTAATATTTCGGCATGGTTAGAGGTGATAAAGGTGGGCACTAGTGTTCCATGTTCCCTATACAAGCAGGTTATCCTGGAGAGATCCATGCTCTGTTTGTGTGTAAGCCATCCCAGTGGAAGAGCAAGAGTGGGATTGCTCTGGGAAAGCCTTAGTGCAGCTGGCCACAGGGGAGACCAGATGCCTGGGAAGGTCTGTAGCTTCTGCTGAGAAAAATGGTTTTTTACTTTTTTCTTCTTGGAATGGTCAGGAACAGGGACGGCTGGGGGAGTTTCTGCTTGGGAAGTATCTGTGTGTGGTACTGCCACGGCTGAGAGGAGCTGTGGAAGTGGGAGGCTGGTGCAATGTGTGGGCTGTTGGAAGATGGTTTTTATTCTTGCAAATAGATCTTGCAAATACAGGGTTCCTGTAAGACCTTGCAAGAAATGAGCAGTAGCAAAGGCTCTGCCCATCTACAAAAACACACTGGGATGCAGAAAATGTGTTTACACGTAACAAAAGCAGACATGTAGACTGCCTTTGTGTGTCTACCAAAACTCAGGCTGTTGTCTATATTTTGTGTTTTTCCTCCATCCTTTCTTTCTTTCACAGGCCATGAGATCCCCATTAAAATGAAATATGGTATAAGTGATAGACTTGGCACTGTATGCTGTAAAATAAGAATTATAGCTTGTGCTTATGTATTACCCTGTATTTAATGGGACTTAAGAAGAGAGGATTTGCTTGACTAAACTTCTGAAGAGGAAAGCCATCATATGATAGCATAATTAACTTGAGATAGACGGCATTTTTTAATTTTAAATGACAAAAATCATGGCTTATTCTTGTTGGCAAGCTATACCCAGACATTCAGCATTTTCACCCTAAATTCAATATGATGCTGAAAGTTAAACTTTCTCTATGGCTGAGCTGCATCTCTGATATTGCACCAGAGACTTCAGAGGTCTTTTTTGTTCTAGGAAGATCTTGAATTTTATGTGCCTTATGTAAAGCTGTTGTTTTGCATTCAAACTTAGGAGTTAGGGAAAAAAAAAAAAAGGCACACAAACCCATCCATTTAGGCTGTAAAGCTCTTTTAATGGAATTATATTGATTATTGAAAATTACCATAATAGTAACCATGCCTCTTTATTACTCTTTGATCTCAGGTACTGATTTTGGTGTGATTCAAGTGGTAGGTCTGATTCTGAACTGCAGTAAAGCAAAATGTCCTAGTATCATGTAGCTGTACTGACTGAATTGAAAATATACTTTTAAATTGCTGCTATCTGTATGCATGCTCTGTATGTTCTTATTCAGAGCAGAAATCAGAGCCTTAGATGTCAGTGGTCTGGTCTGCAAGAATCCCACAAGGATAAGAAGATAGGCAGAATATTTTGAAAGTGCTTATTGATTTGAAATTACAAAGTCATTGTACAAACTGCTTTGCTTCAGTGCTATTGTCATTGACAGCACAGCTCAGTTTGTCAAATCACTCCCACTGCAGAGACTGACAAAGAAGTGGTGACTTCCTGGCATGATTCTTCTTTCCCCCATCAAGTTCATTTTGCAATGCTTGGCTCACATCTCAAGTTTTATCTTTTAAAGAAGCTATTTGCAAAAAATTGGAAAATAGATAGAGCAGGTTGTGGGGTTTGCTTATAATATAATAATACAACATTCTAACTTTTACCTACAGATTTTTGCTACTATTCTAATACTGCAGCCTTTTTCATGTATTTTCTTCTGGGCTCTCTAATTAGCATACTCTGGGTGAAATTGTGCACTGTTACTGCCACAGCATTAAGTGTTCCTGGGTTGATGGCTGGCTGACTTTAATGATCTTTATTCTTGCCGATAGGAAAAGCCAGAAATGATGCAGGTATAATTTAGATAACTGTGGGATGAACTACCTAAATTGAAAACCTTATCCCCCACTGCCTTTAGCAAGAATCTCTCCACCATGGTAATAATTTTTCTTGCCTTAAAGGACTACTACCCTCTACTACATTAGAGGGTTCTTCTAAGAAGAAAGTGCCTTGGAGCTGAAGGGGTAATGTCCTTTAAAACTGGTGCTTTTTGCTTGGCTCATGGGCTAGAATCTTGCTCTATATTACACTCTTTAATGCATTGCAATAATCCAAAATGAAAAAATTATTAAAACGGGCAAAAAAGGAAAGAAAAAAGATCTTGGGAGACCACAGGAAATATTTCTTGTGAGATGTGATATAGTGTTACTCAGTTGTTAAATTAGATCATATTGCAAAATTTATTAATTGGGTCATATATATGGTGCCATGTTTCAAATTGTGGTTATTTGATAAAGTCATAGCAGATCCTGACAAACTGGTTTTATATTTTAGAGCAATATGCATCCTATAAATGTTTTACAAATGAAAACAAATTGTTGCAATTTAATAGTTTTAAGCACACTTTGGTTAGGAAAATATTTTCTTCTTGTTATTTTCAGTATGGATTAGCTTAATTTTTAAGGCAGGCTTCATCAGGCTATCTGTCAGAACTGTGAAATGAAGCTCAGTTATGGTCTGTGTTTCTCCTTAGATCTCATAAATGGAGCCCAGGAACAGTGTGAATTGCCTCCTATGGATGGTTTTCCTCACTGTGAAGGGAAAATAAAGGTAAGTGAACTGATTTTAATCCTATGTTCATTCTATTAAAAATGGAACTTATGTTGCAAGGGGCCGCTACTCAGTGGTATAAAACAGGAACAACTGAGTCCAAAAATAGGCTATTTGGGACTGACTGTGTGTCACTGCACATTGCTCATCTCAAGCCTTTAATACTACTGCTGCAGAGAAATAAAGTGGCATCTTCTGAAGACAGGAAAAAATTGTGATATTAAAATGCTATATTATTTACTGAAATGCCTTATTATTTGAATGATATCTTGTTATTCAGAAACTTCTCCTTTTGTAAAAGCCCTGTTTTCTTCCTTATGATGAGTAATTTGGTGCTCCCCTGCCTCAGAACTGTGATTATGAGGGTACTTCACTCCAGCCCCTTTTTCAGCACGATGTTTCTCTGCTCTTCTTTCCTCTCTTTGCCCTCAGCTCTGTGGGATTTCTCTCTTCCCCTTTTCTCTTGGAAACATTCTGCCTCTTCTACTCACGAGCAGGCTGTGCCTGAGTGTGCAAGCAGAACTCTGGAATTCACACTGGATTCTACATAAATCCTGTATTTTAATAATAATGCAGTTGGAAAGGCTAAATATTACACGACATCAGATTTTAGTTGGAAAGGAAAAAAAAAGGCAACAAAAACCAAAGAAACAAACTCCACCAAACTTGCAGAGATGGAGGTTTTAAAGGGTTTTTTCTCCCCAAGATTTGTTTCAAATGTAAGGGATACTAATTTATCCTTGTGACTGCCCCATCCCTAAAAGTTCAAGGCCAGGTTGGATGGGGCTCTTGAGCAACCTGGTCTAATGGAAGCTGCCCCTGCCCATGGCAGGAGTGTTGGAATGAGATGATCTTTAAGCTGTCTTCCAACCCAAACCATTCTGTAATTCCATGTGGTTAGTGGGGGACAGCAGTAAAATTTCTGGTTGCCTAAATACCCAAGCAGTTGTGAAATTAAAAGTCTCTACGTTTTGAATCTCTGGTTTGTGTTTTGATCTGTTTTGGCAAACTGACTGCATAGTGACTATGTAATAAATTATTTGAATATTAAAATATGACCTGAAATTGATTATTTGCTTCTGCAGAAATGGCAGATTCTTGGCAGATTTCAGTCTTGGTAACTGAAATGATCTTCAAAATTCTAGAGGAAGCATATCATGGTGGGGAACACACAATGCATTCAACTGCAGCCCCAGCCATATGTCTGGATCCCAATTTTATTTTCCTTTTGATATTTGTCTCTGCTTGCCTGCTGCCAGTTTGTATAAGCTGTGCTCACATCTGCTATGTTGTTGCTTCCCCAGCATTACTGAACGCCGAGATGCAGCGGGCTGCTAATTATTAATAAAATTCCTGGTTTGTTATTTGTGATATTTGTAGTCACTTTGCCACTTCATTATTCCTGGGTTGGGTGTGAAACACAGCTATTTTGTTGTGCTTTAACCTAACAGACTTTTGGGTCTTTTGTTCTGTTACAGTGGATGAAAGATATGTGGCGATCGGATCCCTGTTATGCAAGTTATGGTGTGGATGGGTCCACGTGCTCCTTTTTTATTTACCTCAGTGAGGTCAGTAATCTTTCAATCTGCAGAAGGGGAATATCATATTGCCTTCATTGCTTTGGTAACTGTACTTTTCTTAAAAGAAATCATCATTTTCTTCAGAAAAAATGTGTAAAAAGGAAAGAGTTATTAAACTGAATTATTGTGTTGCCATTATTCATAAACTCTGCAGGGGTTTCTAGCCTGGAGAATTGTAATGTTTGTAACTGCAGTGATGTAAGCAGCAGCTCTCCAGGGAGTCCATGCTGGGTATCCTGTTAAACCTGGGTGGGAAGTTCAGTCAGAGAGCTTTGCCTTTAAACACTTTCTCTGTTGCTTTTAATGCAGCTGCTGAGGTACCAATAGGGTAGCATTTGGAATGGAAAGTTTGGAAAGTGGAACTAGATGGTACATGGTCCTAAGCAACATGGCCACTTCCTGCTCTGAGACTGTTTGTGAATTGTGAAATCTGTTAACAGAAAATAAAAAAAAGCTGAATGTCACATTTTTGAGTGAAGTTGCAGCTGTGTTTGCTGCAGCCTTTGGTACCTGTCACAACCTAAGCCGTTTTGTACGCAGCTGAGCAGGGTGCTTGTCCTGGTGGGTTTCTTTTCCTATTTCCTGGGTAACACTTGTTTCCCAAGAATTAATTTTGTCAATCAATTATCATGAGCTCTATTACTGACTTGAAATGTGTGTGCCAGAAATAATCAGGTGTATTTGATCACTTGGCCTCTTCTTTCTTACAAGTAAAATTTTGTTAACTTGTGGCAACTGATCTTAGAAGTGGTATTGATATCCAGTGGCTCTTGCAAAGATCTACAAGAGCCAATGTGGCTGCAGGATTGCAACTAAGATTAATTTTGTAGTTTCTGTAGGATGAGGAGGATTAGGCTGGGATTTTAAATTATATGTCTGAGATTAAAACAGTAAGTCTATTATAATAAATAACTTGGTTGTAATCAAAGCAGTTTCTGTTGATTTACTCAGTTGACTGTCATTGAACTTCTGGGGGTGTTGCTTGAAGCAGCAATAGTTAAATGCATATCCAAAACATTTATCTGAAGACATAACAAAGGCTGCGTTGAATCACGGTTTTGACTCATTCAATTTCTAGGACTGAGTGTTGATTTATTTATGGGCTATGAAGCTGGGGAAGGAAAAGATACAGGAGGACTATATTATTTATCTTGTTATTTATCAAAGAAGCTAGAGATATGGTTTCATAATCATCTGAAGTTGAACTAAGGTTTCTACTGGAAGGTTTTGTTTTAGCATCAGCAGAGTTACGTCTGGTCGTTGGTATTCTGTCAACCAGCAGGTGCTTAATGGTTTTAATGCAGATATATCTTAAAAATGATGATGTATCTCAACTGAATGTGAGAACCTAATATTCTTCAATGACATTTATTATTTTAAATATACATTTCTGCTAAATCAAAGTTTTTTACATGACAATCTCTGATCATCAGTTTTGAAAGTCAGTTGATGCTGTTAGCTCTTTCATAATTGATCTTTCATGGCCAAATGTGAGCAGACTTTCAGAGGCCAAATGGGTGTTTTTTATATGGTCTTGGGATTTGAAATTTTTCTTTACGCAGTAATAGTGAATTTGGTCAACTTTTCATTTCATGAAGGAAAAAAAGTACAATTAGCCTATGTGCATATTTACAAATGTAAATTACTGACGTACAAAGGTCTTGTCCTTTTTTTCTTTTGTAGAGTGTTTTCTTATGACAAAATGTAAAACTAATATTGGGTGAGCATGTTAGTAACCTTGAGTTTAAATTTGGCATTCTTAATCCTATGATTAATTTCACGATTAATGTCCAGCAGCAGAGGTTGAAAGCTTAAATGTTTGCAAATGCAAGCATGAAATGAAATTCTAATAACACTACAATGATGTGGATTTATGAGGTGTGTTGGCTGCTAGGGATAACTTGGAAATGCTGTTGCAAGAGTAATTTGTCAAAGTGGACAGTGATGAAGAGCTGACAGTTTATAGCGTGGTTGCACAGCTGAATGATAAATGTGTCTACAGAGCTCTCAAGTCAGAACTGCTGATTTAAAATTTTAAAATGCATTAGGGTAATGGAAAAGATATTACTGTTAAGATTTTTCTTTTTTACTTCAAGGTTAGACTACTGGAGTGAGATGGTTGTGTACATGTGTGTTTCAAAAACCAATAGAGGCATCACATTATGTACAAGCTCGGTTTGGAAAAATGATGTGCATCATGTATCTACTTTTGCTCTTAAAATCACCTGTACTGTCTAGTGTGACGAGTGTCTGTGCTCTTTCATATTCTCCTTGGATTTACTTTTCTTCTTCTGAAGCACTTCAGTTACATTATTACATTATGCTCATCCAGTACTCTTTGTAATGTAATTTTAAACCTGTAAACGGAGGAGCCCAAAATATTTCATTTTGGTGTGCAATATGGGTCCCAACCACAGTGATGCAAAGTAACTTGTCCACAATTTATGTAAAAGCTCAGGAACAAAAGGTTGGAATAAACCTCAGCCTTTGGGTATCAGCCATGTGCTCTTGTTACGTTTCCCCCATGAGTGTCTGCAAAATAGAAACAATGCTGAAAAAATCCAGGCTGCCCCAGGTCTTCTCTCCTGAAGAGTTTGCACGAGTGCAGCTTTGGGCAGTTCTGCCTTGTTTTGGATGGCATTCCTGCAGGAACTTGGGAACAGCTCTCTGCCACTGCTTTGTGTCTTGGCTGCTTGAGCAGAATTGGAGGTGAGTGTGGCAGCCTAAGGAAAGCAAGAAGTGACCCAGCATGTCCAGGCTTCTTTTATTTAAAGCTGTCCCCTGTACAAACTTGCAGATGAAACAGAAGGAATTTTTGCACTTCTTTGTTGCTCTTTTGCTGCAGGCACTGGATCATTCTTGGGTTGTGATGCACAAGTGTGGGGTCATAGGCTCAGGGAATGCCTGGGGTTGGAAGGGACCTTAGAGCTCATGTTGTTCCAACGTGCTGCCATGGGCAGGGGCACCCTCCACTGTCCCAGGTTGCTCCAAGCCCTGTCAAAGCTGGCCTTGAGCACTTCCAGGGATGGGGCAGCCACAGCTTCTCTGGGCAACCTGTGCCAGGGCCTCAGCACCCTCTGGTCCTCAGAACACGAATTGTGCTGGAGTCTTTGAAGAGTGGAGGAGATACAAATGGCCTGAACAGCCAAACCAGATTTAGTTTCTCATGAACAGAGAGCCAGACAGGGATTAGAAATAGCAAACATTAAAAAGCAAGTTAAACTTGCTTCCTTTTAACCATGATGCCCACAGAGTTACTTTCTTTTAAACTTAGCATTTATTTTTGAAAAAGACAGTTGTTTAACACTGTAATGGCATTGGCACAGTTATCATTTTCATGGGTGGCATTGCCTCTGGGGAGAAATGTGAAAAAATTAATTTCTAGGCAGTACAAAAATATAATTCACTGCAAAATGTCAGTTTGCAGCTGAAGAATGAAGCTTTTAAAAATATCTTTGAGAAAATGAGTTTTTCACACTGTTTTCAAGCTTAAAAAAAAAAATAAGTGGAGGGGGCTTATAGCTCCTTCTTTTTCTTTATCTACATCATATGTGTTTCTTTGAGAGGACACAGGAGTGCAACTGGTGCTGTGCCTGGTGGTCAACTGGTAGCTGTGGTGCAAGTTATCACCTCCCATTACACTGGTGCTTACCTGCTGGAGCTGGGCTGGTCTCCTAAAATCCCAGGCTTTGGATCTCCAGCTCACTTTTCAGGTGCACGCATAATTTTTGGTACCCACCTTGAAATCCAACACTTCCAAATATTCAAAACTGCTTCAACTTCCAGTCTTTGAGATTCCTGTAGCTTTTGCATGTGTGCTAATACACTGCTGGAGAGCATTCTTGTTTTCAGTCCTTCAGACTTGTTGGAAACACAAGGCATAGTTGATTCTGGGAGTATTTTTCTTTACCCTCTTACTTCTGCTTTGAGGGCTAAAGCAGAAAAACACAAACCAAAGGGGATTTTGAACCTTTGGGTTTGTTTCCAGCTTGCAAGCCGTAGTCTGAGGCACATTTTAGTGAAAATTCCCGGGAATCATCATTACAGAGGTTCCATAAATCCTTGTGGTTTTTCTAGTTTACTGCAGTTTTCTCACATCTGTGGGGAAGTCCCCTTTCCACAACTTCTGCTGCTAATCCTGGACATTGAGTTAATGATTTGCATTTTTTCAGTGTAATGTAACATCAAACCAACTTATTTCAATTCTATGCAAATACTTAGAAATTTGACAAAACCAGTGTTGTTGTCTGAAATGTAAATCAGCAAAAGTTCAGACTTATTTAGTCACCTTACACATGTCCCTGAGAAATTGAAATGCTAAGGATCGTCAGCACTTTGTCCCTGAATTATCTATTGATGTATTGGTCTGAATTTAGACGTTTTGAGCTCAGTTATTTTTAATTCTTCTGTCACCTTCAACTGGGGTTAGTCTTATTTAATGACTTGTTGGAAAAGACATAAATGCCAGTGTATGAGATGAAGCAAATGCAGTGCACATGACTGGAGCCAGACAAGAGGCCATTTGTTGATCGATGTTACGTGTGAGATGTTGTGTTGCAGTATGACCAGGGCTGTGGGTACCTGACACCCAAAATTTGAGACTGCCTTTGGAAACAACCACATCCAAAGCTGCCTGTACCCTACTCCATGTCACTAACCAGGCAGGAAGTCCTCTTGAACACCACAGATTCTGTAACTCCTTCAAAGTGATTCTGTCACTGAGGAAATGCTAAGTTGAGAAAGTCACTCTCCAATGGGAGCAGTTCTTTTGCATCAAATTCTCAAAGGCATTTGTAGCATTATCAGTTCTCTGCCTGCCTTCATACTGCCTAATAAATTTAAATATACACCTTTTTCCACAGATACTGCACTGCATTTTTTTTGTTTGTGGATTCTTCCTTCTGGGACTGACTTAAGACACTTAGCAGCAGCACTGTACCAGGGATAGAAGTACACTGAGCAGTAGTGTGTTCACCTGGTGTGCAAAGAAAGTCATCTTAGCTTCCCTGTGGATGGGCTGCACCTGCACTTTGGCAGAATCCAAAATGAAGATTATCCCAAGTGCTCAGAGTGTACCCTTCAGCTCCAGCTTTATTCAGCTCCCACTGTGACTCTTTGAAAGCATAAAGGTCTTTCTGAAATTTTGGATGTGGAGAGCTGCTGGCAGAGTATACTTTGATTCAATTTGGAAGATGCTCAGACTACTCCAGTGCTACAGATGTTTGCCAGGTTCTTAAAACTCTGCTTGAAGTACTTGCTCTGTAATAGATTCGAGTGCTGCAATCTTGCCTTGCATTTGGTTTCAGTCGGTGTCTGAGGAAGTCACTGGAACTCATACCTGCAAAGCTTCTATAAAGCAAGTACTCTCCAAATTTATTAGGTTTGTTGGTTGGGTTTTTTTCATCCTAAACCTGGCCATCTACACCTCAGAGCAGTTCAGAATGCCAGCTTTACTCATGTAGCTGGAATCACGTAGCACTTAAATTTTGAACATCTAAACTGCTGTGCAGCTTAACCTTAAGGAGCTGGCTATTTATACTCCATGCTGTGACTAATGTGACTCCAAACCAAGCAGGGAACACTTGACTTCTCAGGTGGACCCAGTTTCCTGAGCAAGATCAAAGACTACCTAATGCATTTGATTGACATTGAATTCAGTACCAGGAACAGGAGGCACAGCTGGTCTTATTCAAAAATATGACAGTACAAAGATAAATATAGTGTGTTCTGAATAATAGCTTAGCATTTATATCACTCATCCAAAAAATGGTCTGTCTTCAAATATGCAGTTGCTACTTCCCAACAGTCGTCTTTAAGTGCTAATCTGTCTGGTATCACATCCTTCCTATTAAATCATTTACATGACAGTACAACAGTAGAGAGAATAAGCTGCAGAAAGAACTGATGGTAACCTAGTGAGAGGAAGGTAGTGCTGGAAATGGAGGAGTCCTGGTTCCTTCTTCAGAGGCAACTTTAGTGTTTGCAGGATCCAAATGAACATCACTGCCCTTCTTCACCTTGCTCAAAATTAGGGCTTGTTACATGTAGATATTCTATACCAAAACAAATACAAAGCCAAAGTATTTATGTATTTCCGATGGAGTTTTCATTTAAACCCACTTAAGTGATATCATAATCCTTGCTGCCATCTGTGCTAAAGATCAATAAGGAAAAATGAGAGCCAGACCAACTGCAGACACTGATATTACTTGAATCTACTCCTTAAGTGTTTATTTGTGATGAGAACTACTGTAATTTAATGTAGACTAGAGGAAATATTTCTAAAAGCACAGAAGAACTGTATTTGTTTTTCAGTCAGTGAGGCATGCAGCTAATTGTCCTTGGCAGCCTTGAAAAATCTGCAATTCCTTTAGGATGCCTTGTGGTACAATATAAAGTACATGAAGTCAGAAAAGGGATACGTACAGTAGTCCTTGAAATGTCATATCTTAATTTAGATCAGTTCTAATGCTAGGTATAATGCAAAATTTGTACTATTAAAATAAATTTAAAAAAAAAAACAGAGTTGGTGACTGGGCATGATTTGTAACATGGAGCTTCCTGCTCTTTTCTGCCACAATTTTATAGTTGTAAAATTGATAATTACTACAATTTCTGGTGTGGTTCCACAGCTGGAGACCACTGAAGAATCAGATGTTTTCAAAGAAGGTGAATAAGTCATTGCTTTCAAACATTGTATTAAATACCTTGAGGAGGTTAAGTCATAGCAATCAAAATGGTTTTTTATAATTTGTCTGAGGAACCCGAGATTGATACATTTCTTCTCTTTGATGAGGTTAGGATGGCTATTCATTTATTTTCATATGATTGGCCTTCTAGGAAATCATATGGTGTGATCTTAAACCTTTAATCTGTAATGCTCCAAGCTTACTGCTGCAGCATGATTATGCTAAAATTGTGTTTTGACAGGTCTGTGATTGGAAGAACCATAAGGGCAACTCTGACTTCCAATTCTCTGGGAGTGGTGAACTTAATCAGTAATGATGGGGTATCTTAGCCAGATAAATTTTTACATTTCCCCCATTTCACAGTACAGTCATGTTTCAGTTTTCATGGGTTTGCCTCCAAAACTGAGATTCCTCTTTTCCCAGAGCAAATGATCCAATTTCTTAAGGCACATGAATGACAAGGATTCTGCACGAAGGGCAAAATCCCTGGGGACAGCTGAGGAGCTCTCAGTGACTTGCATCCATTTACTATTTTTTCACTACTTCCTGTTGTACTTTTTTATTTTCTAGTAGACAAGAGTAGAAGTATTGCATTTGCATTGAGCATTTTTCTCCAAGAATCACAGCTGTCTATGCTTGTGAATATGGTTACTGATGTTATAATTACCTTATTTATAGCCTTCAAATGTGTAGCTTTGATTCTATGATGATTCTTATTTTTTAAATTGCTACAAGGTAGAACTTTGATCCTTTGGTTTAGCAGGCTTTGTCTTTTTATAAAGATATTCTAAGGAGATGGAAATGTTCCAAAATACATATTTTTGTAAGGCTTAGAAGCTTAAAAAACTTCTTGAAAACATTTAGGAACTACTCAGAGAAATTGTATTTTGAGCATTTAACACCTGACCTCTGTCTTGATCTTCTGTTTTCATTATCATGAATGAATATCTAAATGTGACTTTTGGTTGCAAATTTGCTGAGTTAAAAGAGCATTGAATTGCAAAAAGTCATCTTAACCTTTTCCTGAAAAAAAGCAGTTTTGCCTTGAAGTGATCACCTTATCAGCTGATGCCTTAATTAAACCATCAAGTTAACATAAAAGCATCATATAAAGGTTGTGAGTGGAGGCTTTGGTCAAGCAGCTGAAAGTAGAGTAGAATTATTTATTTTGATGTGATTGTTTTACAGGTTGAAAATTGGTGTCCTCGATTACCTTGGAGAGCAAAAAATCCGAATGAAGAAACTGATCAAAAAACAGTGGTAAGAACAACCGTGTCCTTAATAGGGAAAACATGAGAAATAGTTCAGTAATTGTAACTCATGCAAAATATCTTGGAATCCTGTGCCACATAAATGCTAAAAAGACTGGAATTTACAATTTTTACTCCTCAAGGCTGAAAGGTATTCTCCTTGACATGTGTACCTCATGTATCCAGTCATTGTAGTGTGGTCTTAGTGGTAGGTTTTCATTTAAAAAAAAATTATGTTTAAATTTATGAAACACTGTACAGAAATACTGAGAAAAAAAATATAAATCCACAGACTGCTCACCAGTGTTAAGTATATGTAAAAATGTCCCTTTTTATTGTCCCAAAAATCTGGGCCTTGTTTACAAAAATGCCTTAATGGAAGAGGCTTATATCCATTTCAGGTTTGTAGTAACGTTGTGATTACTCCTAATTTTTTCCCTTTAAGAACTATACAGCACACAGAGTCGTTTCTAAATTGTTACAGCCTAATTATGTAGCAATTAGGAATTTAAGATAATTTAAGATAGTTGCTGTGCTGCATATGAACACCACTTACATAATATAGATATAGGCTGTCTCATTTTGTAAAACCAATTGATCTTAGAACACTCTAGCTTTAAAATGAGTATTTCCTTTAAAATTTATACACTAGTAATGTTTCTTCATTTCTGGTGTAATAGGAGACTTCCTTGTATTTGGAAGATTCATTATATACATAAATCTTGAGCCTACTCTTCTGTATTGTGATTTAGATACACCTTTACCTCATTTTGAAGCACATGAACAAAACCAGATCTTATCTTGCAGAAATAAATGCACTGTGAAACATTGCAAACATATTCAGAGCTACCAAGTAATACTAATAAAAATAACAGTCATTTATGTAGCTTAGAAGTGTCTAAGTATATCTTTAATGTTTGTACTAAAATCTTATCTTGTGCTAGAAGTGCACCTTTTGTCCTATTACTTTTTTTAAAAAGAGGAATATAAAGCACAGAGCTCACATTTGAGCAGTTTTTTCACTTCCAGAAAGAATGCTGAAAAATAACTAATGTTTGGGGTGTTTCTTAATGCTTTTCTTGAAGGCTGAAATTCGTATCAACTTTGATAATCTCTACAAAATGATGTCGAGGCACGAGGAATTCAGGTGGATGATGTTGCGCATCAGACGAATGGCTGATACCTGGATTGAGGCAATTAAATCCCTTGCAGAAAAACAAAATTTGGAGAAAAGAAAACGAAAAAAGGTAAATGAGAACATTTTTATTCCTGTCACTTGCTGTTATATGGGCTCTTTCAAGCTTCTTGTTCCAGATGTAGCTTCAGAGTGGAAATAGAAAATATGTCTAAAAGGCTCCTGTTTATACTTGTGCCTCTTTTCAGGAAGTATTTTGCTGTTTGAAATTGAGTTTTACATGTTTTGTGTGAGTCAGCCTAGGAGTAAGTTTCCTGACTTCTGTAGAGTTGGGTAAAGTAGAGACTGTGTAGATGTTTCTAAAAGGGAAAACTGTAAATTTACTGCAAGCTGATGACTCTGGAGTGTTTTATGTAGTCATGGGAAACAACAATTGTACATCTTTGTTGTCCAAAACTGAGATTCTAAACAGTTTATCTTGGGTTTGGATTTGACTAGACTTTAAGTTTACCACAACTTTGGACTGGATCAGTTTAGACCTTCTGTAATGGGTTCCATTTTAAAGCCATGAGATACTTGAAGTGAAAAGGTGCAGCTCATTTGATTTAATTTTTATTTTATTTTAACTACCTCAGTTAAGATAAAGCCACAAGTTGCAAACATGACAACAGGTTTCCCTTCCTGCCTTGTTTTTCCTGGAGCCAGTCCTGAGTGGCAGCAGAATAGAAATATGTTCATATTTCTACCCTCTCTTAAGCCTGACTGGCTCAGCTCCTTGCTGGAGATTCTCAGTCCTTGCATTCATTACAAAATTAAATTATTTGGGTGGAAGTATTGGATTGTTTTCATTGATTTTTTTTTGGGGGGGGGGGCTATAGTTGAAATTTAATTGGAAGAAAAACTGCTGTAAGGTACAACAGTTGCATGTTTAATGGTGATAACTCAAACATATGACTTTCCTTTTCAGATCCTTGTTCATTTGGGGCTTTTGACAAAAGAATCTGGATTCAAGATTGCAGAAAATGCTTTTAGCGGTGGCCCACTTGGTGAATTAGTCCAGTGGAGTGATTTAATTACATCTCTCTACTTACTGGGCCATGACATCAGGATTTCAGCTTCACTGGCAGAGCTCAAGGAGTAAGGAGATTACTTTCGCTTTTGAAACTGGAATTAAAAGAAAGGAATTGTAAACTCTTGAAGCTTCTATTAACAGTATATAATTTCTTGAAGCATAAAATGAAAGTGATAATTCACTAAACAGACGATAAGATTATTTTCGTGAGCTGAGTATATGTGCCATGGAAAGGATAATGTGTTTTCATTGTAGCTTCAGGCTCTGGGGACTTCATAAATGAATGCTGTAAAATTCAAACTAAGCAGCTTAGTCTTTAACATTCCAGGTGCTTTAACCAGCTGCAATGGGAAATGTTACAGACTAGCCTAATTCTGTGTCCTCTGCTTCGGTTTCTGCTGTTCTTCGCTCAGTATCCCTCTTTAAGATAAAGGTTTAAGTTCTTTAAACATGTTACTTATGATGTGTTAGGTCAAATTGCTCCTTACTCTTCATTGTCCTGCTTTGCCAACTAGTTCAGCACCAGACATAAAACATCTGTTTGAAGCTTGAGCACATGTACTTCTTCTACAGCTTTCTTTTTTTAATTACAAACATGACAGCATTGTTTTATAGAGAGCTCTCATACTATAAAGCTGTCAATAGAAGTTAGAAATTATTTTAAATTATTTCAAAACACACTATTTTTAAGCATTTCAAACATCTTATTCTCTTGCTTAAACCAGATGAGGTTTTTAGTGAAAATTAGTGCTTTACATGTAATAAATGTTGAACATCTCTATCATTTTAGTATTCTTACACGGTTCATGATTTCAAAACAGAGTAAAAGAGTAAAACTCTTTTTGAAGCTGAATTTATTGGAGTAAATATTTATACAGCATCCATTCAAGGTATGTGGAAAGTAATGCTTTTTCCTATTGCTTCTCTTTTTGTTTAGGATTATGAAGAAAGTTGTAGGTAATAGATCTGGCTGCCCCACCCAGGGGGACAAAATTGTAGAACTCATTTACATTGATATCGTGGGACTGACTCAGTTTAAGAAAACCCTTGGTCCTTCATGGGTTCATTACCAGTAAGTATAACACTTATTCACCCTCTAAACTGCTTTGTTAAAAAGCTTTTGTTGAATAACACTTGTCAAAATGCTGAAATAAATCCATTCATATGAACTTGAAATTATTTAAAAGTGAAAATGCGCTTTTCTGTTGTCATTCACTCAGGATTAAAGGGGCTATTACTTGTTCTTTGCATGCTATCATTATCCCCCCAGCAAGATTGAGATTCTTGGGTTCAAGCATTTTTAATCTTAAAAATCTTAATTATCCTATTGATAAATTATCATCTTTGCCCCTTTCCCTGCTTTCTTTACCCACACTTCACCTCCCCATTTTTTTTCTGTAAATTAGTAGATAAGATGAGATATTATTGCATTTTGTTGTTTAGTTGGAATACCAGAGGCATGGTTTTTTGGTTGGTGTTTGTAACCACACTGGATCAATGATCGTGGAGATTTACTATTCCATTCCTTAAGATACTTGGCAGAGAGTTGCCTTCAGGGGCAGAAGAATAAACTGCAGTTCTTGTTGCTTCTGTAATCTGTAAACTTCTTTCCATTAGAAATGGAAGATGAGGGTCACAAGAAATGACTTTGTGCACCTTTCTTAGTGTATGCAGTTTTAAAACCTCTTTTTGTCAATAGCTTTAAATCATTAGGCCTCCCATGTGTTGTACAAATACATATCAGCATGAAAGAAACCCGAATCTAAATTACTTACTTTGATTTTTCTATACCTAATCGAATTAGCTGTGTCTCATGATCCAGAAAGTCCAGTAAATCCTACTTGAAGGAAGGTATTGGAAGGTGTTCATGGAGAGAAACTGTCTTCTTTCAGTCTCAGGATTTTCTAGAGCATTGGATCTTTCCAGTGTAATTTTAAATGAGAGTACTGTGATCAATATTGCAGATTAGATTACTCTTAATCTCTTTTTTGAAACAGAGGAGTAAACGGATATTCTAGTTTTTAGGAGCCTGCTAATAAAGATAATCCCATTTTCCACTGAGCAGCAGTGTCTGTTTGCCAGATGTAATTGTCACTAGGAGATCACATCCAGCATTGTGGTCAGGATATGAAACCCTTCTTATAAATTTTAAATGTTTCTTCCCTTTTGCTTGCAATTTCCTGTCTGTTATATCCTGTAACAAAGGTATGGAAATATATATTGAGATTATAGATTAGCTATTCAATTTTTCTTTCTTCATAGAATCATTAAATCTTGAATTGTCAATCTACTTTTCATTGATTACTATTTTGTGGTAATGGCTAGCATTTTCTGGTTTAGGAGAGCAAAATTGCATTTAACTCCAGGTGCCTTAGGTAGTATAGAATTTTTTGAGGCTTTTGAGGGAGAAAAAATTATCTTAATGCCTGTCTTCTACGACATTAGATTTCATGGACTGGAAGGGAACCTCATCTAGTCCATAGCCTGACTGAAAAACAGATAAGGGTGCACTTGTCCTTCATGAGAGATTTTTGCCTCATCTTTTACTGCAGACTGAAAAAGATGCCCCCAACGTGTTGTTTTGTATAGTTAAGCTTTTCTTAAAGTGGTTTTCTTGGCCTGGTTTCTTGCAAACTGCCCATTACTGCTTATTCTAATAAGGTTTTGGAGAATAAATTACTTCCTTCTTCTGCTCTGCCAGCTCCTAGGATGCCTTCTATGCTGCTTTTCCTTCAATTTGGTTTTTTAAAATACATAAATTTAGGGGTTTAAACCATTACTTACATTTCATCTTTTGCATACCTTTCATGAGTCTTGTTGCATTTGTTGGGAATCTCTCTAATTACATGATATTTTCTCTCAAGTTCAGGGTACAAAACAGGGTCCAGACCAGCAGAGACTACAGAATTTATTAGAGCAGGAGAATTAATTTGTAGCTACATGCATGCTGTCTCCTATTTCAGGATCCTCTTCCAATCATTGTTTTTCTCTCAGCACCATGAGTTACCTCATAAATTTTGTCATTCAAATATTTTGAGGTTAAAACTACTAAGTGTCTTATAACAGCATAGACATCCATTTTTGTTTAATTCAAATAAATTAAACATTGTCACAAATAAAGCTCCTTTTTCAGCCCTTGTTCTTTACAAACTTTGCTTTTTCTCTCAGTTGTATTTAATGTCAGTAGGAATAATTGTTTGTCTCAAAAGAAGTGTGTTTCAGTAGACATATGCAGGTCAGCTCAGTCTGGTTCATACAGACCAGACTCAGATACAAATGAATGAAAACATTTTTTTTCACTTCAAAATAAAGTGGCAGAATAAGCCTCTGCCTTCAGAACAGTGGCTTGCTCAGAGTGCTTTATATAATCTTTCTGGGTGAACTTGTGCCCTGAAGAAATTTTTGGTAGTTGCAAATCAGGTTTCTGGAACTGTGAGCTCGAAAGAATGACCTTGCTGCTTTGGGAGTATTTTTGAAAGACTCTTCTGTACAGCTGAGAGCACCAGTAACTTTTGGTAGTACCTGCTTTATCTGTGGGATAATTGGTGCTGTAAATAGCAGGAGCACAGCAAAACACATCTCATTTTGGAGTGCACCTAATTTCCAAGCAGAGCAATGCCTGGACATGCTGGATTTTTCACTTCTGAGGCCTGGATGTTTGAATGCAGTTTATGTGCAATGAATCAACATACAAATTATTAGCTTAATATAGTTCAAGAAGTGCAGCCTTTCTTAGCACCCTCATCCTCCATGCAGCACATAAGAATCTGGTATTTTTTCATTTTTCCACAGTTTCTAGCAATGACTCATTCCCATATGCCAAAAATCCAACTGGCTTTTTTTTCTTGAAATAAATTAACGTGACAGCTATCCTGAAAAATGAGCAACGTTCCTGCTTCGTACGTGTTCTCTAGAATACATCTGTTTTAGGAGGGTTATTTTCTGTCCTAAGATTTTAAATGCAAATCCTAAGTGGCCTGATGAAGTGGAAGAAGGATAAAAAAAAAATGTGTATAAATACTTGTACTAGGTCAGCTCTGTTAAGATTATGCTTCTGCCCAATATTTATGGGGAAAAAAAGCTCCCTTTAAATAATCCTGGGTTACTTTTGTCTGATTTTTTTTTAAACCCTAAAATTATCACTTCTAATGTGTTAGACAAAAAAGACTAATATGGATATTTCTAAAGCAATTTGCTACCTACCAGTCCTCTTTTTAATTAGGCAGAGAATAGACTTAGTCTGACACCAATTTCAGGACATGCTGCAATTCTCTGCAGCTTCACTGCTAAAGCTAGGTGACATTTTAGGAAGGAAGGGGTGGGAAAACTGAAGTGAAAGGTATACTAAATTAGCATTTTAATTTAAAATATATCCCTGATTTATTAAAAAAATAGTGTTTTGTCATTTTCAAAATTAATAAAAGTGCTAATGGATTGTATGCAAAAATAAAAAATAAATTAAAGCATTTAAATTATTAAGTGAAATGGAGAATATGGTACTAGGGTAGATGATCAAGGCATTCCTATATATATTAAAATATCAGTTTAGCATAACTGGTATTCATTACATTCATGTCTAAATTTTAAATCTTTACCAACTCGTTTCTGCTGCATTTCAGGGACTAGTTTCACCACTTGAATCTTTGATCTTTCATACCATTCCTGCACACACTTGCACTTTTTTGCTGTCACCTTTTTCTGACTTAGTTTATACCAAATTATATAAATAATTTTTTGTTTTCCTGCTTTCTGGTTTAGATTTCAGTTGCATCCCATTGCCTGTCCTGATTCAGAGACCCTGTGTGTACTGAACATAGTTCCACATATCCCTATGAAACATTAGTGCTACTTATCTTACATCTGAAACAGGAAAAAGAGAGGCAACAAAGCAATGTAGTGCTCCTTACATACATCTCTTGACAAACTCCTGTAATGTTGCAGTTTTTCAATAGCTTACTCCTGTTTTTCATTCTTCTGTGCTCAAGTACCTGGCCAGAAGCTGTGTACTTGAGAAGAAATTTGTTTTAAGGGCTGCCAAGAAATAAGAGGGCTTTTATTACTGAATGATTCATCAGTGCAGAACTTGTTTTGGTCCTGCTGGAGTATTTTGTGTGATGCAGAGATAATTGCCACTGTTGTAAAATATTTTCATTGAGAGCAGTTGACATAAAATACTGCACAGAAACTGATCTGTCAGCTTTGTTGTTTGGTGAATCATAATGTGTTGTATATTTTGACTTTCTTTTTGTTTGAAAGATCTCTGTGAAGATTTAAAAAACCACATCATTTTGCTCAATTTCTGCTTTAAGATACAAAGGTAGTTTTTCATATAAGAGTTTAAAAGTTGCTGGGGTTTTTTTCTATTTCCCAAATTATTGAATACTTTTGAGAAAGGAGCAATATATAGGTAATGTGTAAATTTATTTTGGGTACTAAAATCTTTTATTTTTAAAGCTGAGAAATGGTTGGATATTAGCCCTCAAAAGGTGAAAGAACTTGATTCTTTCATATGTAAAAGCCAAAATCCTGGTGTTTCTCTGAACAGAATGTATATATAGGCTTGGAGCATGGGAAATGTTGAAAACATTTGAAAAAAGCCATTTTTAACAGTAACTTTTGCAGCTACCTCCTTTCTCTGGCACCCATGAGGTGCTGTCCCTTAGCCCACACAAGCCCAGTGATACAATATGCAGTGATAAGAGTTCATGTGTTTCTAACACAATGGCACATGATGTTTAATTCCTGTATAAGTCTTTTCTGCAATTTTGTTTGTGGAGGGCTGAGGATTGGGAGGGTCAGCAGCTCTGGAGCCCTATAATGTACTTCAGTGGCAGTGGTCAGTATGTCCAAGTCATGTCAAAAATTTGGCAGGCTGCATTTTGTAAACATAACTTCTAGAATCTCTGTCCTATAACATGTACTGTCTTCTTCACACTGACACTTCCTCTGCCTGTCATGCACTGTGGGCCCTTTTTCTGAAGAGAGACACTCATAAATAGTGATTTCTTTCTCAAGAAATTCATAGGGTTTTAAATAAAAGGTGAGTGTGATTCTCTTATCCCAGACCCTTTGTAATCAGTGCTGGGATTTGTCTCTGTTGTGTGCAGCTTGGTGCAGGTAATTGACTTTCATATTGTTTCTTCAAAAGTCTGTGACAGAATATCTCATAAACAAATAAATTGTCTGACTGCAAGAACTCAGCAAATTAAACCATCTTTAGTGCTTTTCCAGTAGGTCTAAAAAACAGAACCTGGAGAACAAATACAATTGTCTAAAGACAATGTCCTGTTCTGCTCTGATCTTACTGGCATGTTGCCCCTGGCTGCTGCATTTGGTTTTGTAATAATGGTTGAGAACTTTAGAAAACAGATGGAAAATCCTCTCATCTTCTGCCTAAATTCTACTTCAGAGCCCTAGGAAATGCAGGTGACCACTGTGGCATTCCCATAAGTTCTACTTGGATTTTAAAGCATAACTTCATTCTGTAAGGACAAAGAAACCCAAAACAAGGTTGTTATTTGAATATCTGATATATCCTTGAATTTGCTGTTCGCAACATCTTTGTGAATGTAATATTAGCAGAAATGTTTGAAATTAAAATGTGCCTTCAGTTTATACATCCTCTACAGCTGCACACAAAGACAAAACACATCTTAATTGTCATAACTGTGTATATATACACACATTCTTGTATATGGTACAAGGTGTACCTACAGTAAATTTGTTTTTCTCTTTTAGGTGTATGCTAAGAGTTCTGGATTCCTTTGGGACTGAGCCAGAGTTTAACCATGCCCATTATGCCCAGTCTAAAGGCCACAAGACACCATGGGGAAAGTGGAACCTTAATCCACAGCAGTTTTATACAATGTTCCGTAAGTACCTTTGTGCTTATAAATAATTTAGGGCTTTAAAAAGAAATGCTGTCATTGAGAATATTTTTTTATTATGAAAGACAAATTCACAGTTTAATAAAATAAAACTGCTAAATAAGCAGAATTGTATCAGTGTGTGTAGACTGCAAAAGCTCTATTGTTCTTCCAGCCAGCAATGGGAAAATAAGAATATTGAGCTAATATAAATAGTGGTAGGGAACTTTATGCTCTGGATACCTGTGGTAAGTGGTGCTTGGCTTTTCCCTCAAATGTCAGGGAGTTTACTTTTGTTAGTGTGGCTTTCTCCAATATTACTACGAACCAATAGATTTCTGAGGAACTTCCTAGGTTACATTTATATAACTGCACTCCTGCATTTCATCATGTTGAACTGAAGTTTAGAACTATGTTAGCTATAGTGTTGTATTTCTGCTTTTGCTCCTCAGCAACTCAGCAGCACCATCCCTTCACTATTTCTTTGCTTTTAGGATTAATAAATGACCATTCAGCAAAACATTTTGTCTTTACTTTTTCATGGTTTTGTAAAAATTTTTACCTAGTTTGTTTTCATATTGTGAATATTTATCCTCAGGTAAATTGGTTAACATTTATTTGCCAGCTGTGTACAAAGCTATTGAAAAATAAGTAGTAGATTTCAGCACTGCTATAGATCTTTCAAGCATTGATAAATGTCTTTTGAAATGGCCCCAGCCAAACCTAAAAAAGAAACAGAACAGACACAAAAAAAGGTATAAATTCTCTATAAATTGGGTCAGATTAAATTATTAGTGTGACCTGGTCTACACCTAGTCTTTGACTTTATGGTTGCAGAATCAAGGGATGTCTCTCTTGCCTGTTGTAGCAGTAGTTCAAGTGTGTTATCTCTGAACGGGGCAGGGTCACTGCTGCAGGCTGGAGGGGCAGGGAGGCTCAGGCAGGGCCTTCTGCTGTGTGCAGAGGCTGCTCAGGCAAGTCCATAAGGAAGCACTTCCTGGTGACCAGCCCACCTCCAGAGCTTGGTGCTGGTCCCTGTCTGACATGAAGACCAGGGCTCTGTTCTCTCTCATCAGCTTTCATCCTCAGTCTTTCAAACTTTCCTGCTTTTCACAGCAGAATTATACATGCTGCTGTCAGGTTGACACGCTTTTGATTTCAGTTGCCCTGTAAAATTCTTGAGAGAGGCATATTTTGTCTGTCAACATTTGCTGTGCAAGTTTTTCCAGGGAAATATAAGTGAAGACTGTTCAAGAGATAAAAGGCTGTATTCACAGTTGTTGGGAAGCAAGTAACAAAACATGTGGTGAAATGTGACTTGGAAGTGGTTGCAGAGTTTGTCTGGATATTAGTAAGCAGAGCTTGTTCTTTATCCTCACTTGCTAATATTTATTGGTTTATGTCCTAAATGGAAAAGGAACTCAATTGTGCTTTGTTGAAGAAGTCCAGCTGTTGGGAAATTCAGATGTGAGGTCCTGCTCAAGAGAGCACCAAGGGTGATGATGCACTCAATGAAAATAGCTGCATGAACACTGGTGGTACAGCTGTGTGTGCACTTCTCAGTCCCACTCCATGAAATGCAGAAGAAAGCAAATCTTCTCTCTAGAGATCTCTGTTGTGCCACTGGTACAGTCTCTTGTGCAGAGAAAATCGCTTCATAATGAATTTTCCGAAGAGTATGACTATATTGGAATTTTAATAGATAACCATTTCCAATTTTTACTGCTGGAAATGACTGCGGGTCCTCCTCTGCAGGAAAACTGGTAAATAGATTGTAGGCAAACTAATTCTGAAGCATGAGGGATTCCAGTGCTGTGGTTTATTCAATGATTTCGCTTTTTTATTTTAATTAGATGCATAAGAGTCAACAGGTTTTGTGATATTTAAAGATTGTATTTGTTGTTTTGTTCTCTGCTGCAGACATAGCACCATCTTCATGGGCTTGTGATTAAAAGTGAATATTATGCATCAGTAAAGATTTTATGGCAGATTGGAACCCTGGACAGCTTCCCAAGATCCACAGACTCTATTATGTTTTGAGAACTCTGATTATAAGGGCAGAAAATTATTCCTGAGCAACAAGCAAGCCATATTCAAACCTGTGGCATATTACCAAGGGCTTGACTGTTCTCTGAGTTTTCCAGAAGCATGAGAGCTTTCCCCCATTTTTATGTTTTCCGTGTTTTTAATTCAAATACTTTCATGTGAAATAACAGCACTGGTACTTCTAAAAGTGCATGGTCTTGCTTAAAAATCCATCTGAGGGCTTCCTGTCAGTGTTGTTTGAGGCACTGAATTCCACCAGTTCCAAGTGCTAACTTTAACAAAGGTTTATTTTTCTTTTGAGTGTGTACTGCCTTGCCTCTCCTTTGAATGCAGTCTCTCATCCAAAAATATGAAAGGATGGAAAAATACCCCTTTTCAGACATATTTGCAATGTGCCATTTGCTGTGTAAAAGTCTAAAAAGTCCTTAGGTCTAAGTGGGTGCCTGGCTGTTGCTGAGGCATTTTTTGTAAAAAAGAGAAATTGTCATTTGAAAGACAAAATGGAATGGCAGAGGGCGTGTACACTGTGTATGGTTTCTCTGTTCTCCTGCATTATCCAGCTGGCTGATTCTCAGGAACCAAAAAGCAAAACCTCATAATTGCAATAGATTTTTTTTTTTAATAACTCTACTAGAGGTTTAGCATTTCATGTATCAAAAATGCCTGGGGTATTACCTTTGGATTTGGGGCTATTTTGTTTTGCTTTGGGTTCTTAAGTTTTTCAAAATGTGATTAATAATTGTCAGCTTGTGTGCCAGAATTTAACAGGAGCCCTAGAGAGGAGATCCTGCTGTTTATTGCAGTCTTTTCTATGTGCACTTGTGAGGCTATGGCAGCTTTTAGAAAATAATAATCCCACATGTTGGAATAGCTTCTATATAGTAGGGATGGATTTTTACCTGAAGCATTGAGTGTTGGAGTCCATCAGTGGAATTAAAAACCCAATCTACAAAAACAAACAAGCCAGAACAACAAAACCCATTACTTATAATAAGCCTAAATATCTGGGTCCTCATAGGGGGGAGAACAGTGACCAGCACTGCTGGATGTCACTGCTAGAAAAAAGACCAACAGGGGCTAAAAGTAATATAGAAAACTGTGAGTAAATTCATCTCCTTTGCACACCTTTTTTTTTTTTTTTCTTTTTTTTTTTTTTTTTTGCATGGGTTGGATTAAAAACAGTTTTGCCAACTTCACTTGCCACCTTTAAATATTTTATGATCACGATGTGTGGGTGAATTAGGCAATGCAATTTGTATTCTGATTTGCATAGTGTGACTTGGTAGGCCAGTAATTAGCATGGATACGTAATACACAGTGAGTTGGATGGCTGGTGGGGGTAATTCCAGTATAGGAGGTGAACCCAAGAAATATGCTGAAATTTATTTATGCCATTGAGCAACATCAGCTTTGCTAACAAGCATAAATCTAGGGGGTTTTCAAACTGTTGATATTACATCTCCGAGATTTGTCAGGCTGGATTTCTTCTGTTTCTTTTATCTCTAATAATAAAGCTTAGCACACAAGTCAAAAAATCATTACCATTGGACTTAGTCCAACTACAGAGTTTTTATTATCAGAAACAAGCCAGAAAATAGCAGCTCACTTCAGTAGGCATATGGAGCAGGACTTAAAATTAATAAAAACTATTTTGGATAATAAAGCAAGCCAATGTGTCTTTCAGTGTTAATAAGAAGGAGGTGATCAGTTGCATAATAACTTCTATTCTGACAACATGTAGCATTAATTGATTTTTTCAAATCTGCTGAATCTGCTCTGTTTCTTACAGCTCACACTCCAGATAACAGTTTCCTTGGATTTGTGGTAGAGCAGCATCTGAATTCCAGTGACATTAAGCACATCAATGACATCAAAAGGCAGAATCAATCTCTCGTTTATGGCAAAGTAGATAATTTCTGGAAGGTGAGTTTTTTATATTCATATGCTTGAGCAAATTTATATTGATCAATATAATAAAGCATAATTTGAAATTTTAAAGTGTCCCATCTGTCTAAACCCATAAAGTTCTTTTTCTGGAAACAAATGTATTTGAATAATTAAATTGAACATTTTGATGTCTTTCTGTTAGGGAAACTTCTGTCTAGATTGATGTGGATCCTTTGCTATTTCTGTACCCCTTTGTGGTAAAATAAAAAATATAGTCTTAATATCACAGTAATTTAGGAAAATGCAGGAGGCTGGTAAACATAATAGAAAATTGAAGGTGTGAACTTTCATCAGTCATAAGCAAACCTGTCTTTCAATTACTTTTGTTCTTATATCTATAACCAAAAATGTGCTGCATTTTGAGATGGAAATTCTGTTTCACTAAAGGCTTTAGAAGTGTGCAATCTCATTTTATCTCCCTGTAATAATATCAGTGTTTTCTTTCTTTAATATTGCCATTATTGTATTTTCTCTCATCTGCAGATGAGAGCAGCAGAATGACACCACCAAGGTTTGGTTATATTTTTAACAAGTTAAAGTATATTGTGTCATTAGGTCATAGTGGTCCCTTTTTTTTTTTTTTGCCCACTGTCCTTTTCTGTGGCTCCTTCTTGCAGGCTGGCACACCTGGGAATGTGTCTCTCATGCAGTTTTCAAAGAGATTGCTTACTAGTAACTGGATTTCTTCCAAGTTACCTCCAGTTCTGTCTGCCCAAATGCTCTGCATGCCCATATCCTCTGTGTCCCTTCCCTCCTGCCTAAAAAGACCTTGTTTTTAAGCCTCTTGTCAACTGAAAAAGGAACTCAGCAGTGCCATACATAGGACCATGCAATATAACAGTGTGAGAACACCTGGGTCTCATATTTTCATGCCTTTTCCCTTTATTGGCATGAGAATATTGGGCTTGCACTGTTTTTGAATCACAGAAGTAGTATTCATTCTGATGACTGAGATTATACAGAATGAGTTCTCTAAAGATGATAGCTGCAAGTAAATGGTCCATCTGTGAGACAAAACAAAACTAAAACTTGATAGAAACAGTAGAATGTTGGCAGTGGTAGCAGAACAGGTAGAGCTGGATGTTTCTTGGCTACTGTGCTGAGAAAAATACATAATAAATATTATGAAAGTATTTATTCTGTTTGGCTCATGGTATAGAAGGACTTTGTGTGTCCCTGTCTGCAGTCTCTCCTACCTGCAGAGTGCTGGAGCAGAGCTGGGATCCTTTCTTCAAGTCTTTTCGAGCTTAGGATCTTTTACTTTTTCTTGTGACTTTACTTGTACTTTTACTTATGACTGATCTCAGTTTCTTAAGAACAGCAGCATGCACTAACCATCTGAACTTCTGAGTGACTTGCAGTGCACATCAGCAGAAGGACCTGTTGAATACTAGCTGGATTTAAGGAATGAGACAGCTCCTTAGTCACAGGGGTGTTTTTCACTGGCACAGATACCTTCCTCAGTTTATTCAGTCTGCATGGATTCAGAAATATGTATTGATAGTTTATATGCTCAGAGGGGAGATCTGTGATTAGTCTCAGATTCTGTATGGCACACAGGTTATTCATGGACTGATAAAGACAAAAACATGGCTTTTTGGAAAATGTCATCCAGTCTTGAATTTTTAAATAGCACACAATGGAAAGCCCACTGTTTCCTTTGGTGAAGTCCTCCAAAAATTGAAAAATTGCCTTCTCCCTTAAGACTTTGCATTATTTCTGGTACACATTTCCATGTGGTTGTTTCCCATCTTAGTGGCAGTTACAGACTTTCTCAACTGGACTGATGATGTGTCTGTTCTGTTGCCCTGTGGGAATATACAGGTTGAGGTCAAAGTTACCCATAGTCATCTCCTGAAAAGCCTGTAAATGCTGAACCCCTGAGAGTTTGGTGCTTTCTAATCCTTAAGTGTTCTCACATGTCTGCTTTCTCTGAACCTTCTCAAGATTATTAACATTCCTCTTGAAATGTGTTTGCAAAGGGCCCATGGGCCATACCAGCACCAAATCCAAAAGGAAATACTGTCTCATTGTAAGCAGGTCCCCTTTCCACCATTAGGAACTCTCAGCCAAGGCCTTTGTATCATTTTTTTAAGTGCTGCTTTTCAAGTCACTGCTGTGTTTCTATCAGTATCGCTTGTCTTGTTCTTTGCAAGATGTTTGATTTGGTATCTGGCCACATTAACATGTGTACTGTATGCTGGTAACATCAAGCACATTAAAACTGTAACTTGAAGATTGTAACTGCAGTCATGCCCATATGCACTCGTATATAAAGTGCAAATCACTGCAGATAGACTTTGAATCAGTTACAGTGTGGGATTTCTTATCTGGAGTGATAAAATCCAATTCTTGTGATCAAGAGAAAGCCTGAACTAATCTTGTGTCTGTGTAATTTGCTTTTTCCACGTTTCTTTCATTTTCCCTGTTCAGTGCTCTTTTCATCTGCCATCACGGCTTGTTCGGAACCAGACTAATCTATTTATCCTGCTCCTGTTCTTTCACTGAACAAGGCCAATTAATGAGAAGTGTAATCTGCACAGAGTACACATGTCACTGCTGGGGCTGATCAGTCATTAGAGGAGCACAGCATGGAGGGGAGAGCATTCCCATCCCCAGACTATGGTGCTTTTGGGGAATAGCAGCTGCAAATCAATTGTTTAATTTTAAACCTAGCAGGCTAAAGTGAAACTGAAGTATGCACAGGGCCTCTTCTCCCTGGGGGTATATAAACCACCTTGGGTTTATATAGGCATGGATATGGATCCTTTTCTGTGCCTGAGCCCAGTGACATCTATCCCATATCACAGTGGCCAAGTCTGGGTATACCTCCTGAGGTCAGGAAGGATCTGATGCAGAGGGTGTAAGATAAATCTGATTTATTTCCCTCTAATACCTAAATCAGTCCTAGGTGGGTTAAGGATTACAGATAGGAGGTTGTAAAGAATTTTGCCACATTTCTAAAGGTTATCTTTAGAGGTGAGCTATGAAGGGCAACATTTGCCAAGTTTTGGAAGAGTGTTTGTTGGAATTAAAGGTTTGGGGTTTTGTCTGAGATTTTTGGCAGTACTAAGGAGTAAAGAGAGTCCAAAGTTTTCCCCCACTATGCCAAAATGGGGAAAAAAAAAGGAGTAATAACATGTGCGTGAAACCCATAATATTCTCCATTATCAAAATTGGCTTTAATTACAGAATATTTCAATTAAAAGAGAATGTTTGAAGCCTTTCATGTTGCCTTAGCTCCTGTTTCTAAGTCTTCTCTTTGTTCTTCTTTCTGCACTTACTGTTACATTATTCCATTAATTTGACCCTTAATCCCAGAAGAAAGAAAGAGCCAAGATTCATTTTGCGGTATTTGCTGTTTTATCTTTTTTTTTGTAGGGTGCTGTGAGAAAAGTCAGAATGTTGCTTGTATCAGAAAATAGGCATCAATGCCTAAGTGTATTGCTTTAGTATTTTATTATAGTGTATTGGAGCTGTCTTGAAAATATTTCTGTGTTTAGAGGCCAAATAATGTGTGAGTTCCTTACTAATGCCACTTGACAAGCTGGCCATTCTTCTTAAATATATACACAGCAACTTTTGAAGAACTGCACTGGAAATGGTTCCCTTTAGCTTGTTCTCAATGGGAAAGCACATCACCAAGGCTGTTCACACTAATGTCTCCCCTTTATAGCTCCAGGGGACATGTACTGAAATGTAATTTCCCCATCATATGCCCTCTCGCATGAAATGGGAGGAAAATCCCTTCCTTCTGGCTGGTTTTTGTACTTCATGTTTAGCATTGTACTTTGAATAAATATTTCATTCCAGTATAAAAGAAAAATAAATAAAGGGACAAAAGCTCCTTCTCACCTTTTCTCCCATGTGGACAGTGCACTCATGAACTTGTTTCTTGATAGTTCTACCTTATGTTCCTCCAAATGTGAAACAGCACTGGGGGCTTATCAATCAATCAAAAGTTACCCCAAGGCCTGGCATCAGGCACCAGGAGCATTGTCCTGCCTTATGCCACAAATATGACAAATTGAAATGAGCCAGACACTTAAGTTCAGCAACATTTCTGAAATTCACCATTTCTATCTGAAAGCAGTGTGGATCAGAAACAAGTCAATCAAAACAAATGATTGCAGTAAATAAGAATACTCTTTAGAGGCTTGTTCTTTAACATTTATTATGAAAATTAAAATTTAATTTGTTTTGAAGAAAGAGTGAAAACTACTTTCTTCATGGATATTTACCTGTCAGGTCAGTGATCAGCTTCTCATTTTGCAGAACTCTTCAGCTACAAAATGAATTTGTGAGGTCTTACAACTCTGATTAACACAGTCATCTATTGTTACTTGGTTAGCACAAAACCAACACAACCTTTTCTTCCTGTGGTCCACTTCCTATTTTCAACTATACTCTTTCACTTTTCTCCCTCAGCACTTAGAGTGCACAAGGATGTCACATTGTTGGTTCTGGAAATTTCCATTCAAAGGGCAGGAAATTGCTGCCTAGGTGTTGGTGTGCATTGCACGACAGTGAAATTGTCAAATCTGGGGAAAACCTCGGTGTTTAAAAAACCCCAAACCTTCATGGATAAAAAAGATAAAGATGAGGATAGGGAACTGGATAGGGTTCTTCAAGCTCTGCCAGAAAGCCTGAGTCTTCACTGAAATGTTTTATTCATTGTTTGTGCAAAACTTAAATGTGCCAATGTGTGTTTTATTCAGAGATATATGGTGCCTAAAAAAGAAGCCATAAATGGACATTCAGGAAGAGCAAGAGCATGGCAAAGTTATATAATACTTTCCTTGCAAATTCTCTCTCTTTCTAGCTTTTCTAATTTGGGGTAATTCCTGAATCTGTTTCTCTGTTGATAAACTGTCTGTTCACGCATTCTTGAGCTCTCAGTAAGAGGTGATTTGAAAGTGTTTGTTTGATTATGAACCTCTGCAAACTTTTTTTTTGGCCTCTGCAACTTCCTCTGTCATGGAGGACAATTGCAGTATGACCAATTGCAGGAGAAATTGCTAACCTGGGCATTTTTCTATACCTACCCCCAATGAGCTTTGTTTGGGTTTCTTTGTATAAGACATTTTGAATAGCCAGTCACATTTTCCATGTTCTTTATGCCAACTGTGGCTTTGTAAACCTCCCTCATATTCTGACAAGTTGTCTTTTTCAAACTGAGGAATTGTTAAAGCCTTGCCTGTGGATTTCTGTGTGTAACAGTGAACACTATCCTGTATCTTGGATCCTTCTTACCCCTCTCAGAGCACTGTCCAATGTTTTCAGCTCCCTTTTGAGTAAATGGACCAGAGGTGCAGTGGTGTGTGAGGAAGGAGAGAATGTTTTTTATAGAATAGTTCAAAAATATTATCTTTATTTCTGAATTTCTTTCCAAATAAATACTATCATTTACTTGGTTGGTGGGTGGACTGACTGCTACTGAACAATGGACTGATTTTCTTCATGGTCCATAATCATATGTTATTATAATGCAAAATCTTTGTTCTTGATCTTAATCTTGGTTAGCTCAGGGATTTTTTTCCACACTTGAAGTGAGGGCTGGTTTTTACCATTTGTGTCACTTTAGTTATGTTAGCAAACAGGTTTTATTTCTGTGAAGTCTATGCAGCAGTGGGGGAAGATGTTGGAAAATTCTTTTAACTTTAGTACATAGTGTATGATCCCCATATTCATGGTTAATGCTTGGTTTTGTACCACACAGTGCTTAGTACAAATGCCAGAGATTAATGTGGCCTTGTGTTAACTCCCTGTGTCTGAGACTAATAAGTCTTGTGCCAGCTAATGCCTCCTTGTTTACTTCTATCAGTGATTAATATGTACTAGCTGATATCTTAGTTTTGAGAACAAGGATTGTGTGTTAGAGAAAAGAAGGATAAGAGAACTACATTGTGACTTGATGACATATTTGAGATACTCTCAAGGAGAAAAAATTCATCAAAAGATCCAGAACCATATCCAGACAAGTCCATGGCAATAATTGGCACATGTAGGTGTATTTTGAAAATGTGATGAATATGTATTAGTTTCAGGAATATAACATGGTCTCTTAGGTTACTGAGCATGCATGCTTTGGGGAGAATTCCCCATGCATCCAGTGCTGCTAATAAAGTAATGTCAGCTTTCTAACCTGATTAACTGCTTGGAGAATTTATTCACAGATTTGGTGACAGTTGAATTTATCAACTCTCTAGTCTCTTTTCTAGTCTCTCTGTCCCTTAGATTACTGAGGGGATTTCTTCAAAAGTTTTAAAATGCCAGGTGTTCAATATTATGATGTTTTTATGCAACATTTTGAAGTTAGTTTGGGTTTTGTTACTGTGAATAATGACAGCATTCTTTTGTCACTTCTCCGTTCTCATTCACATGATGACTGTTAATTCACAAGAGTGATTCCCAGTCTCTCTCCAAGAGATTTAATTCCTTTAAGAACTTCAAAGAACTCCTACAAGCTGATTGGCTTCTTTAGAGAACACTACCAGTTTGGTGAGAGAGGATTTCCTTGGACAGGAAGAACTGACTATTGTAATTTTGATGGGTTTATGTGGTTGCATAGTTAACTCTTTATTTAAATTTCCCATAACTTGTTCAGTGTAGAGTTCACACTTGCTAGACATGAGTCACTGAATCCTCTCTACATCCATTTATAAATTCAGGGCAGCTTGAAAGTTTCATATTTGAGTTCCAGGAGACTTCATCACTCTTTGTGATTTACCCCTGTAAAAGACTGTATGTATTTGACTCTCTTAATATTCCCCAGCCTTTGTGCACTCTTCTAGCTCCCTGGTAGACAGAATTTTCATTATTCAGGGATGTCTTGAGAAGTCTTTGAGAGGGTGACAGTTCTCTAGCAGAGATTATGTTTGTGTCACAATCTCGATTGTCATACATTGCATGTACACTGCATTTTGGCTTACTTTTGACTTGACACTGCCACACATAAGCACCCAGTTGATAAGACTTCTAACAGTATGCTTTTAGGGTATACACAAAGATGTATCCCAGTACTTGCTTTTCTGAATTACATTTGTCAAGCTTTATAAAACCATTGCCTTCTGAATTTTTCAATGCAAGGAAGCGAGGCTGGATATATGGGCTGTTTTACATATGTTTTGCAGTCTGAACTTTCAAGCCATAAAGCAGTTGAGGATCCTGAATCAAGCTCTTCTGTATGTAGTTGGTCTGTAGCAGTGCTTAGTTTCATTCAATGCTGAATTTATGGTGTTCTGTGAGTGTACCTTAATGGTCCAAAATTGCAAAATACTGTCATTACCTTGGACTGGCAAACTGTTGGTAAAGCAGAGTTGTTAATTATCACCAGCTACTACACTGAGAGAACTAAAAGCAGAGTTTAGTTCCTGAACTGTGTTTCCACCACATATTTTTGTAGCCTTTATATTTAAATTTTTCACCCACCAAACTTAAAATTTCACCTCTTCATACTGTGTCTTCTTGTCAACATTGTCCTAGGGAAAGACTTCTCCAACAGTTGTCACTTGATTTCTTTGCTGAGAAAGGCCTTATCATTATGCTTTTAAAAGTAGGTGGAAATGATTGATGAACAGTAATAACAGTTATGCAGTCAGTGATCAACAAAAAGTACTTTCCTGAATGGCATGTTTATTTTAGCTGCTGAAAAATTGTTTCAGAAAAGGTTTGTGTAGCTGTTACTCACTGTTTCCCTTTTGATTCTGAGGTGAAATAATTTGCCTTTTTTTAAATGTGATTATCTTCCATCTTCTAAGTCTAGGTTTGCAGTATGGACAGCAGGGTGAACGGTGCAGTCTGATCCAAACTGCAGAGAATGTCAGGTTTACATTACTCCCCAGCAGCTCATGGTCTTGTCTCTTTGAATCCATCTTGGAGAAAGTAAAGTTCAAGTGGTTTAAGATAAAAGAATAATTATATCTGCTCCCAAGTGAGCAAACTCAGGAAGCGGATAAATAGTTGAAGGAATGTTGGTGTTTTGTTTGCAAGTCACATTCCTTGCTTTATTTACATGTAGCCTTTCTATTTATAAATGCCATTTTTGCACTCTCTCATTTTCTAATTCACTGTTTTCAATGTCTGGAATTTGATTATGTGTCCTGATTATTTTTGTGAGGTGGCTTCCTAGAATATAGACTTTTATCATCCAAAATAACACTTGTCTGCAAGGACTGTGGAAATCCAGGACTACTTAATTGCAAATGGAGACAAATGTTAGTGAGCTTGAGGTAAAGTATAAGGTGGTAATAGTACTTCATGGTACTTTATAGATGATTATGAAAGCAGTTGGTTTTGACTAGAAGTAAATAAGGAAATGAGGGAGTGATGTTTTGGTTGGGCTTTGATTCTGTCTAGGATAATAAATGTTTTATCTGTGATTTTAGACTCTGAATTGGGAAAGAAGTCAGTCATATGCCTAAGCAATATTCTCGTTTAAGGCTGTGCATGGTTAATGTCATTTTAAAACAGCTAAATATTCTGTAAAAGGTTTGTAAAATTGTCATTGCAATCTTGAAAAGAAGTGTAATTTTAGGTAATCTTGGTTTTGTTCTTTCTAGCTGCTCATTCATCAGTTTTTTCTTGAGTTAGAGTGCATTTGTGTCACCAGGGTTTGTGTCATGAGCCAGTAAAATCTGAGGCAAGTGCCTTGATGTTGTTGCTGCAGGTGGATCATGTCAGAAGTACCTGTTGCTTCCTTGCCTTCTCTTCCATTCAGAACCCTGAACACTCCAGTTCTGGATGTATTTAAAGACAGGCAGGCAGGATTAAGGTATCCTCTGGGAACAAGACCAGGCCACTCCTTTCATATTTCTCCTGCTCATTTCCAAAGAAAAAAAGTTCTAAATGGATTTTGTCTTAACAAAGTGTATGAGTTTCTCACAGTTCCTAATTATGGTATTTTAACAATTACGTGAGAACATGTCTTACAGAGTAATTCAAATTTGAAGTAAAAAATGGAGCAAGCTTTCAGTTGTTTGAATAATTTGTGTTGATTAATAACAACAGCAGTCACATTGAATAAGAAAGCAGCTTTATCTGTTGGCTGCTTTATGTAACACTTAGCCCAGGACAGCGTCTGGCTGGTGCAGCCTTGGCAGAGCTGCCAGGAGGGGCATTCAGAGATGAGTCAGCCCATCCTCCCCAGCAGTGCAGGCTGAAGGGAGAAGCCATTGTTAGGGACATTAAACACCCTCTGCAACAACTAATTCTACACATGGAAGCTGTAAGAGCTAGCACTAATCCACCTAGGCCTGATATCTGTCCTCCAAGAGTGGAAAAGACAGGATTTTCACCAGCCTACTTGTCCTTTGAATGAACTTCAGTAAAATTGTTGGCCAGCTTTCCCACAGGGCTGTGGAGGAACAGTGCACCCAATTTACATGACAAAAATAGTGAGTGAAAGTAGAATTTGTAAAAACTCGCTTGCTGCCAGGAAGTATGGCAACTTGTTGCCTGATTTTAGAGCTATTACTAAGACTATGTGCAAATATTGAGGGAAAGTCTTCTGATCTGTGTTGCAGACTGCATGTAAATACAGTCTTCAGCTAATTGCCTTGGAATGCCAGTAGTCTTTAAAACTCAAAAAACATATGGCACTGAAAATTAAAGTAATTCTTGTCTGCAAACTAGGATGGTGTACTGTTTTTTCCTAATTTTTTTTCAAATGCAACATTAAAGCCATTGCTTTTCTCTGGGTCTTTTCCAAAATGCCTCTAAAACTTCAGGTAGGTGGAATATTTGTAGGTCTCTCATGGAACTCAAGCACTGGGTATTTAGATAAAGGGGTGTGTTCAGTTATTCAGTTGGCAAGACTGCATCTGACTAAGGTGATATTCACCCTTTTCTTCACAAAAATAATTAATTTGCATATTTCACAAAATCAGTGAAAATTTGATATTTCAGTATGAGGTTTTTTGTAATTTTAGGCCAAGTATTGTTTAGACGTGCTGAGATTACAGCTGTCTGATGGTGTCTTGTTTTTTGTGCAATTAGAAATTAAGAGGGCCTTGGTATGGATTTCTTTATACCTCGACTATGAGTGAAAAAGCTGCAGGTTTTTTTTCAGTTTAGTAGAAAACCAAACTAATAACGTAATGAAAGATCAAATATTATAGAAATCAAATAGGAATGAATTAACTTCTTCTCTTCCTGGCTTTTGTGGTACAGGAAATAAAAACAGCTCTGATTAAATACTGCTGGTTCAAATTTGTAATGACTGAAAATATTTTTTCCTTGCCATTGCAGGATAAGAAGGCTTATCTGGATGTCATCCACACCTATATGGAGGTCCATGGGACTGTTCATGGGACAAGCACCATGTACATTCCTGGCTATGTAAAGAACCATGGAATACTCAGTGGGCGGGATTTGCAGTTTCTGCTGAGAGAAACCAAAGTAAGTTTGTTGAGCAGGAGTGGTGGCCAAAAATACCTCCAGATAGAGGGTGTCTGAAGTGCATGCATTGCACCTCCTATGAATAAACTTCTACTTTAAAAGCACTGGAAAAAAATTATCATGTGTAAAGGAGCTTAAGTTGTGTGCCAAGAATACATTTTTCATCGTGTCCATGTTCGGTGGATTGACAGCTCGTATTAGAAAATTGGGATGACAACCTACAGTCACATTTAACAACCAGCTTGAGAAACAGGGATAAATGCATTTTTCATTTTTTTGAATGTGATATTCAGCTCAAGGAGATTATCAGCTGAGAATGTGCTCTGTTTTACATCCCTGAGGTTAACGTTAGGTAACATTCAAAAGCTGTACAGCTGCATGCTTGCTCTGCCCTCCCAGTGACTTTAACCCAGAGCGACCCTGCTCTCTCAGGGAGAAAAGCAAAGCTGCACTTCATTTGCCATTCACGTCCTTCCTCTGCTTCAGCTGTGCACAGAAAGTGAGCAGAGGAGTGTGGCTTTTCCTGATGTGCTTTGCCTGTGGCTCCAGAGTCAAGGGAACTCAAGATAAGGAACAGGATATACATTGAAATAAACTTTCTTCCCCACAGTTAGAAAGCTTTGTCTGGATTCTGTGCCCTTCCCATTATCTTTCTGGCACTCTGCAGCACTTCAGCAGATTGCATTTAAATAGGATGTTTAAGTTGGTGAAAGAAGGGGATTGTATGTTTAAAATTAGCGAAATCTAATTTTAAATGGTGGAACAGTGGTGGAAGTACACCACTGTTGATAGTTTCTTGCTGTGCACTTCCACAGAAAAATCTCTTAAAAAGAAAGAAAAGAAAAAGCAAGCACCTCTTAGGCTTCCCACACAACTGCAGAGATCTTCTTTTTTTAAGTACTCAGGCAAATGATGGTAATTTTACATCTCTGTGTGACAGCTGCTGGTAAATTATGAGTTTTTAAAGACACCCACTGTGTGTTGATGCATGCAGACACACATAATGTTGCATATTAAAAAGTCAGCATTTGCTTTCGTCATAGATAATCTGAGATTACCCAGCTTTTGCCTGTGTGGAGTATGAAATCCCTGTGTTAATCATAATGTGGGAATAATATTGACCTTGTAATAACCCCAGGCATGAACAGTGACTACCTTTTAAAAAAACATGTGTTCTATTCACTGAAATAGTAAAATAAGCAAATGGACTTCCTATAGAATTACTGAAGTCCCTATACAAATACCAGTTTGTAATAATAGTTATGTTTAACTAGGTCTTTCTCTAATTTTTTGTCAGCCATCTTGCATGTATCACATTAAAAAGCGAGCTTTTCAATATTAACTAGATATCTCATCTAGTTGTTTTTGATTATATTTGCTGTACTCTACAATGCAATGTAAAGACATTCTATTTAGGACAAATTCAAGTTGATACCTACGTGTTATGCAGTTTAGTAATATGGATTTTGTGACACAGGAGATAGCAGAGTTGTCTCACTCAGATTTTGAGTAGTAATTGCAGCATCGGATAGAATAGACTGTGTTGGGATTGTGAAGTGCTCCTGAGACAGTAAGTTGCTTATTTTTCACAAAAAGTACTTGGTGAATAGTATGGCTCTGTGCTGTACTGTTGTCAGAGTCCTGGAACATTTTAGATTTTTATTCTATTGTTGTTGACTGGTTATGGTTGATTTTTTTTCTTTCTTAACATTGGGGAAAAGCCTTTTCAGAATTTGCTGCATTTCTTAGTAGATGGCACTGAGAAAATTATCAATGTGTCTCAGAACCCTGTATCAGAAAGTCAGGGTTTAAAAAATTACGTCTCCAAACAGTATTTTTATATGGCTTTTCTGAACTTTTGTTAGCAGGTTTGCAAATGACAAAAGCTATTTTCCTTTTTAGGAAATTGTTTATTTAGGATACAGTCAGGCTAACAAGACTTTGCCCTGATGATAAGCTGTTAATAGTCCATCTGCTTCTCCTAATACATAAGTATTGTCAAGGAAATGAGGGTGCAATGTATTTCTGATTTTGCAATGAAATGAAATTAAATATGGCTTATTGCATCATGCATTTTGCTTATTATTCATGTCTAATACAGTTTCAATGTATCTAATTGAACAGAAAAAGTAAAACAGCAGCATCCTGGAATTGAAAGTGGAAACTGAGCTCTCCCATCTAATTTGTTTGAACATTTCAGTTGGAAGGGGATTGGGGGGATGGGTGAGGTTTTTATTTCTTTTGCTGGCTGATGCTTAGTATCTCCTAGGTACTCTGGCTGTTCTGCCTCAGCATATGGTTACCTGTCAGTGTTGATCAACAGACACACTTGCTCTAAGTCTCCTTGCTGCCTGTATAGTCACAGTTCCAGATTTTGATCCCCTTTAAGAGGCAATACTTGAATGCAGCTTAGTCCAAAACACTGCTCACCTGTCACTAGTGGCCATCTGCTGTCTATGTGGGTCAATTGTGTTTGTATCAGATGGATCATGGATTGAATTGCTGAAATAAGTGCAGGTTTTTCACAAAAATGAGGCTGACTTGAATGGGAGCTTTGGGCCCAGAGGAGCCCCGTATGTGTGTGCACATGCATGCAGTGATGTTCAAGGACAATTTTTAATCATAATCACTGAATTCACTGGGCAACATGACCAGAGCCCCCTAGTGAATTTAGTTACGGGGTTTTGTCACTGGACTGTCCATGTGCTGCAAGTGTGTGAATAATCAGGGTTGTAACTCCGGGCTGGGAACACCTGTGGGGACAATGCTCATCTGGAGCATCACAGGGAGACAGCAACCTTTGTCCAGAAGCTTCCAGAAGCCTTCAGATGTGTTAAGACCAAGGGCAGCAACGATTGTCTGTCATTGGTTGTGATTTCAACACTGGGTTAGCAGGTTTTTGTTAGGTCAGCTGACAAATGTTCTGGTTTTCAGAAAGGGAGAGCTAAATAATAACAATTTAACAGATCACATGGTTCAGCCTAGTCAGAAGTGTCAGCTTATGCTGCACTGCTTCACTTTGTCCTTAGACAGCAAAATACCGATAGGTGACAGCTCAGTCCTGTGATTCTTAATCAGAGCTTTGCATTCCCAAAATGTCTTTGGTCCCTGCAGTAGCTGGTAGGACACAGTTATTCCAGGCAGCATGCAGCTGCCATTTCGTTCTGTGTGCACTATAAAGCAGCACATTTCGGAGGGAGTGAGTTCTGCAGGCAGGAGGGGCTGCTTGAGATTCATCATGGCTGCTTCAGCTGTGTAGAGCATGACAAAAACGAGCCATGTCTCCAGCTCCTAATGAGGAGATGTAAAGCCATTAATCACGTTGGAGGAGAATGGGGTAGGCGAGCTGGCAGCCTTCCTGCCAACTCACAGGGCTCCTTGCCAAGTGGGCAGCTGGAGGAGTTGGACCAGGCTCTCTTGGAGGAACCAGTGTTGAATTCTTGAGAAATATTTCTCCTTTCGAGAAAGTTTCAGATGCAACTTCTTCCTTCAAGTCACTGAAGTTTTGAGAGAGTTCAAATTATTTTATTAAGTAGGGTTTACAATTTCTGTATGGGGATTAATAAAAGTAAGAGCAACACCCTGCTTAGACAGACATAGGCAAACAAACTTTGTTTTCATACTGCTTTTTATGAAGGAATATATATTTACTTCCACACACTTCAAAAATCAGCTGAAAAGACATTTAACGAGTGATTCTATTCTCGAGTTGTTTGAATCACAAACAACTTCAGATTGACTTTTGCAGAAAGTATTTTGTATTGTTGAGTACAATATAGAAAGACAGTTAACCTTTCCTATACTCCTCTTTCTGGAATTCAGAAGAGAATATCGAAGTTCAGTAGGGAGGTATATAAAAGTGGTGATAAACCTACCAGCCTGACAGAATAAATTAGATAAAGTGCTGTAATGTTAGAAAGGGCAGAGGAGAAGATAAACACTCCTGTGCATGGATTTACAGCATTTAGTCTCTGGAATATGAAATTTTTTTCTTAGCTATTCAGCTAGTCATAATTACAGTTACTGAAGTAAAGCATTCACTCCTTATTTTATACTTTTGGCTATAATTTAGAAAGACTGTTTACTTACTTACTTATTTTAATAGTAGTCTGATGTGGTGCTGTAAACTCCACAAATAAACTGCTTAGTATTAGCTGAAAGTCAGTGGTTCCCACCCCCCCCCCCCCCCCAAAAAAAGGGGAAAAACACACTGCTTTTCATGAGAGGGGTTGTGAGTCACTTTTTGTGTCAGAGATGTCTCCACCTAACTACTGCACTGTGAGAGGACCATTTACATTACAGCAACAAGAGTGGTGTCTTGGCCGCTGTGATGCTGGGTGGCCATCTTAAAATTCTGGTATTCTAAACCAGAGGCTCAGTTCATTACAGAGGTGGAAAAGGTTCCTGAGGAGCCTTTCTTACAAAAACCAAACTATTAAGGGTTTCAACACCTGCGTTGCTCAAGTCGGGCCAGTGATGTTGCAGACACAAATCCCCTTCTCTGGTCCATGCAGGCTTACAGGCACAGACACACTGGGGTAGCAGACCTTACTATAAAGGAACAGGTTAAAAAAAACAACCCCACCCTGCTGCTTCCATGATCAGTCTACTTCTGTATTTATTGGCAGTTATCTCTTTTAGATAAACTTTTACAGTGTAACTTCCTTCTGGCAGTCACCACGTTCTGTGGGGTGTCAGCGTGCAGAGCCAGCTGTGCCGTGTGCCCACTTAAAGCTCTCCAGGAAAAATAATGGCTTTTGCTTTCAGAAACATTGGAAAGATGAGAAAAACACTCACAAACAGAATAGGAATTTTTTCCAAGCACTAATCAACCAGTAATGCATAAAGCATAAATTCTACTCTGCATAGCAGTTCTGCTGCAGCTAACAGGGTAAGATCAGGACTAATATTTTTAGTCATGTGTGCCCACTGTGGTGTTACCAACGCAGTCACATTTGGAGTTTTGCAATGTAGATCTTCAGCCCTAGGGTGTGGGTACCTCCCCATGGTGGGCTGGGTTACCAGACCTACATCTGATGAGAAATCACCTTAAGAGCCACAGTCAGCACCTTCCATATCAGAGGCAGCAGTGCACACTTCCATCACAAATTAGGGGAAACACAGCCTGGTCTAAATCTTTACTCTGTGGGACAGAGCTTTGGCTTCCCCACAGCTTGTCTCTACTGAGGATGGATGTTTGTGTAACTGGTACCTGAAAATGGTTGATTGTTATTTCTACTTTTTTTTCTTTTTTTTCAGTTCTTTTTCAGTTAGTGACCTGCAGTGTTTGCTGCATACTCTTAGGGAGTACCTTGACAGATTGCTTTAGCCTTTCTGGAAATAACAAGCATATAATTCAAAGGATTAGCAAATGAGAGCATCGTGAGTTACAGAAAAGGCCTGTGTTCTCTAATACTTGCTCTTTTAATCATAATGAATGTGACTTTCTCGAGGCATGTAAGATATTTCTGTTTTGCTCTTTATACCAGACAAAAATACTGACTCCCTAACTGAGGAACATTAATCGCAGAGAGACTCACAGAACAGTTTGTGCTGAAAGGGACCTTAAATATCATCTAGTTCCACTCCCTGCCATGGGCAAGGACACTTTATAAGGGACAGTTTTGTGGAGAAGGGTCTGGATTGAGTTTGGGAATTTCAGCTGATGATGATGTGCTGGAGGGTGATGGAAGGGTTGAAAGAAGGATTTGAGGGGCTGCAGGCAGGTGTGAGCCAGGCTGCAACCTCAGGCCACCAGGCAGCACACACACACACCCTATTCTAGGGATCAGACACATCCTTCTTTCTTCCTTCAAAGGAACAGTGCTACTTAGAGGTGAGGTTGGAAAATGGATGTGAAACAGGTGGTAAGCTATTTATTATAGATTAAGTGATGGCAGTGTGCTCGGTGCTGTCAAAACATAAACCCATGTTTCTTTTCCCATGGAGCTTCCTCCTAAATAAATGGACCAGTCAGACACAGAACTCAGCAGTGCACAGCAGCAGTTTATTAAAAGTGCAAAACTAAGCAAACAACCCAGCACTCCCTACATAATAGACAAACACAGGATCATAGGAGAATTGATACTTCAGATAGGTTTAATTGCTGGTTCTCAGCTGGTTTTCTGCCTGAACTAAGGAGTAGTTTAAATAAAAAATACTTTACGTGCAGACTGCATGAAATGATTTCATGTCCTTAATTTGTTATTTTCAAGAGATTATCTTGCTGTAAATTCAGCCTCTTTTGAGACTATATTTAGCACGCTTTTTCCCTGACTGAACGGTGGTATATCTCATGCCAAATATAAAACCAGAATTTAGATTATTTGTCTTTAGTAGAAATAGTTTTCTGGGTCTTTTTATTATCAGTCACTGGAGAGTTTCTGTAAGATTTAAATGTGTGGGATAAGAAACTTTTTGCAAGTAGGCAACTTCTTTAACCTGAATGTTGAGAACTGAAATTCCAATATTCAGCTCCATGCAGTGAAAACTATATATCCTCAGCTATGCTGAGAAGTGTTAACTTGCTTTTCTAAAATGAGCCAACTCTGAATTTATACTGTTGTTGCCATGGGTTGGGGAGGATTGGTGCTGCAATGCCTGTGCACGTCAGGGCTGACTACAAGTTTATGCATCCATGTTAGGATCAGCTCCTAGGAAGAGCCCCCAGCTGTGAATGTTCTGTTACTGGGATTCATTTCCATGTTGCAGAAGATTTAATGCAGAATAGTATACCATGGCCTCTTTGAATATGTGTCCTGATTGCATGATTCTCACAGTTAGGAAGGGTGTGCTTTATTTTCTTGATAAAAGCAGTAGCTATATATATATACATTGTTATGCAGCTGCTGAGAAATTGCTGTTCCAGCTCAGAGCTTGTGATTCTCCCATCATACACAAACATTCAAATGAAGATGAAGAATCCTGTATTTAATTCAGGAGGTTTCATTAAGTTTGGCCAGGAAAAGGGTCAAGATTTTTCCAGACAACTCTAAAAAATCATTTAATGTGTTTTAACTGGCACAGAGCAATACCTTTGCTAGAGCAGCTGTAATCTCAGCAGGTGGAGGAAAAGCTTTGAGTGGATTTTTGCTCCTGTTTCCCTTGGAGGCGTTGAACCTTCTGAAGCCCCTGTGGGCTCTTGCTGCCTCGGTCCAATGTCGTGAGCTGCTGTTTGCTGCCACCTACCGTTTTAATTAGGAGGCTTAATTAGTGTGCCAGAAGCATGTTCCTGTTGGCAAAGCCAGCGGCTTGGCTGGTTTGGGAGTGGGGAAAACACTGGTGCAGCTGTTCCTGGAGATAGCTGCCTTAGAACCTGTACCTGCAGGAAAGCCCCAGCAGTTCCACTTCAACACCAATCAAGCCACCAATTTCCCCTCCAGCCCCCCCAAAAAAAGCCCTGAAAGGGACTGTTTTTTCCTCAGCTCCATGAAAAACCAGCTCAGCTCATTACAGATGATGGTTGTCAGATGTGTTTTACAGGACATTCCATTACTGCTTGGGTGGGAGGGGGTGAACTGTTGAATTTCTCCTATTTTCTTCTCAGCACTGCACTCTCTTTAGGCTGGTACATTTAGAACAGGTTGTTGTTTATTTTAAGCTAGCTCTTAGCTTTTTTGTGAATAACAAAAATTAAGATGTCCCTCATTTTCTATTTTTCAGCTGTTTGTTGGTCTTGGATTTCCATATGAAGGGCCAGCTCCCTTGGAGGCTATTGCCAATGGATGTGCTTTCCTAAATTTAAGATTTAACCCACCAAAAAGTAGCAAAAACACAGATTTTTTCAAAGGCAAACCTACACTTCGAGAGGTAAGCTCTATCAATCTTGATAATTTTTTTATTGAAAGTGCTTGTGGGTTTCTCTTTAGTAACAGAGTGTAGGAGAATTTACATTGATGTTCAAGGTTTATTGCCAGAGGTGTGCAACTGCTTTTTTCTGTAGCCATTGATGCAACTATCAGTCCTAATTTTTATAGTATAATCAAAATGGTTTTGTTAGCACACTTCAAGCCTTGCCTCTAGACTTGCTTATAAGTATATTCTGCTACTTCTTATTGAGACATCATAACCTGAAGTTTCATTTGAAAACCAGGAACGGATTGTGTTGTTTTGATACATGATGCATCATTTGAAAGTGTTTTTATTTTGTTGAAGAAACAGACATTGCAGTGTACTGTGCAGGAAGTAAATAGGTGTTTAAGTAAATTGTAGAAATGGCATTTGTGGGTGGTAGTGTGTGTGCTTTGGGATTTTGTTTTCTTCAGAAGAGACCTGTTCAAGGCAGTGTTGAGTTAAGGTATTAATGGTCACCCACCGTGTTTGTGGTTAAATGCTGAAGACTTTTGGAGAACTGACTCTTGAAGAAAACAGGAAAACCAAACTCCAAGCATTCAAAACAGTCAGTGTGTTTAGGCTCTAGTGAGAGAAGACTGGGGCTAAGTAAACTAACCCCTCATCCTGGCACTGAATTTGGAATTTTTTTTTCTTCAGTGTAGGTAAAATTCAGCCTATACATGTAAGCATTTAACAGTCAGAGGCATTTCTGACATTAGCACTTGTGTCTGTGGCCATGGCTTGCTCACAGGTGTATGTACATATATTCTTTATGTATTTACATCAAGGGAAAGCTCTCAGGTAACATGAAGATGATGATAACCTTGCACAGCCACTTCCCAATTCAGGTTATGCTTGAGCCATGTGAATTGTGTCCTGAGCAGCACTGGCTGGTTGATAAGCAAAAGACAGTTTCCCATTTTCAATCAGGAACATAAATTCCTTACAATTTTGTGATCCACAACTGTAATTGGCTTTCTTGTTACACATTGAATTCATCTCCTGTACAAGCTGTAGCTTGCCCCTTGTCTCAGTCTGTGTTGCTAACAAAGGAGACAGCAATAAGGGAATAAAGGGTTAAACTTTCTCCTTGGACTGGGTTCAAAACTTTTCTTCTGTGAGTCCTTCAGTTTTTGTCTCATTTCCAGTTGTTCAGTGCCCAAACACCATCACTGGTCAGGCTCAGTACATAATCTGAACCCATCTAAGTGCTTAGTAGGAATTTCAGGGCTTGGAAAGCCATGGTAAGTCCCAATGGCATGTGTCAGCACCAACAGAAATGCTGTGTGCCTGACTTACACAGATAAATAATCTCTACTGACTGCTCTAGTCCAAAGTACATAATGGATATCCATCAGGAATATTGCTGCATTCACATGCCCTGCTGACCTATCCTGAGAGTGACCTTCTCTCACAACTGCATTTAGATCTGATTGCCAGTAATTCATGTGCTGGTTTTTTGAGATTAAAAAAAGTCCTTAAATGCTTCTTTCCATTCTTCAGGTGCTAAAGAAGAACAAAAAGAGCTTGTGTAGTTCCATGTCATGATTATCCATACATGAATTTGAAGTCTGTGTTATGTAGTTTTGTGAAGTAACCTTTGCAAGTTACTGTTTCTCCCCAAGCAAAATGTAATGGCTTTTTTTTTTTTTTTTTAAATGAGGTTTTTAATTATTTTAGTAATGAATCCAACAGTTTCTTGCATTCACTTGAGGAGAAGATCAGGTACAGTGTGTGCCTATGCAGGAGAAGGTTCTTTCCAACAGACACTGCTTCCTGCTTCAGATCTTCTGCAACATCTTTTTATCGTAAAGAGAGCATAAAGAGACAGCTGTATAAACATTGCCTATAAATAACCTATCCTGTGGGGTTTTTTGGCATTTATTGAAAAGGCAGTTTTCTTCTGAGGCCAGTATGAACCACTCCTCTCTTCTGTAGTTTTTGCTTGCTTCTGTGTCTTCATGTGCATGTTCTCACTCTTGGGTGACCTGTCACAAAAATACTTATTGAGCTGTCCTGGTAGTTCTGAAAGCAGCTTTTCTTAGTTACCTTCTTGGGAATTCATTGATATTATTTTCTTACAAAGGGGTGAGCGAAATATTGGTTAACACTCTTGGTGAGATCAGGTTACTCTTCTACTCTCAGCCTGAGAGTCAGAATTCATCCTTTGTGATAGAAATTGTTCTTTCTTCGCTGTTGCTTATAGAACTCTGGCAGTGTTTGAAATGTGAAGGACTCAGGGTGAGGATGACATCTCTGGGACCAGTCATGCAGGGAAAAGCAGGACTTGTGGCACTGACAGGTTTTGAAGAAGGAGGGTGGCTCTGAATGAGCTGTGGGGAAGCAGGTTCGTGGTGCAAGTGATTTCAGTAAACATCAATTCTTCTGTGATGTGGGTCACTGGGAAGATTGAAGCCACAAACAGAGGTGCACATATCTTACTTGTGATCTGTGTTATCTGATTTTCAGTTTTCCAGTTAAATTCACTCTCTAAAGAGAAAACCTGAAAGGTAACTCAGAAGGAATGATGCTGACTATTGTGTTCTAACTGAATTTTTGCATTTCATCCAAAAAGTCTAGTAAAGAGAGTGAGAAACAAGGATATCTTGAACATTACTTTTTACCAATATAATTTCTTCTTACAGTTGACATCTCAGCATCCCTATGCTGAAGTTTACATTGGGAAGCCCCATGTGTGGACTGTGGACATCAATGATCTTTCTGAGGTTGAGAAGGCTGTGAAATCGATTTTGAATCAAAAGGTGAGAAATGTGTCCTCAATTTGCTATCAGCACTTGAGGGTGTAGTGTGTACTGCACACAGAGTGCTTCCTAATGTTCTTCTAATGAGTGCTGCATTTTGGTGTGATATTGAAGAAAAAATGGTTATTACATATTGATGGTATCAAAATTGTCATATTTTAGTACTGGTTCTCACTTGAAAAAAACAAGTGGGTGAATTTGTATAGAAATGAGAATTTCACATGTGAATTATACAGCAATCTGTGTTTTCTGTGCATTCAGTGAGGAAGTTTCGTTGATGATTCTTAGAGCATTGCAGACTCTGCCCTGCTCAGCTCTGAATTTGTAGCACTGACATTCCCACAGAAGTGCTTGTGCACTTACAGTAATGAGGAATGGTAATGAGGGTACTTCAAGAGGGGCAAGAGTTTGAAGGAATTTTCAAAGGTATCACATTCTGTTTTGTTGCTTCATGTTCAGAACTGAAACTTAGTTAAAACAGGAACTCTGAAATCCCAGTGGGTCTCAGGCTAGCTTTACATCTGCCACTTTGCAACATACCCCAAGTTTCCATAAAGATAAGCAAGGAGCAACTCTTATTGCCTTTAAAAAGGAGCAAAAATCAGCTAAAACTGCTGATGGTTTTGTAAAATTATTTTTTTAATAATTTTATTTGTATTTTTTGTTGCTACTTGAGCTATAGTGGAGTATTTGGAGCAGAAGCTGCTGGCACAGAGTGCACCATGAAGTTGATTGAAACAAAAACCTCTCTAACCTTAACACTCTGTCTCCACAGATTGACCCTTACTTGCCCTATGAATTTACCTGTGAGGGAATGCTTCAGAGGATGAATGCCTTTATTGAAAGACAGGTATGAACTTCTGTTGGATTATGTTGGAAAGGGAGGATCATCTCCATTTTAAAGCTTCTCAGTGTCGCTGCTGTCCAAGTAGAAACAGTAGCTGTGCAGACCTTGTTATCACATGAAAGCAGAAAGGCAAAGCAGTTTTTCAGTGTGTATGTGACTTCCTTAGCTGTGTACACACAAAAAAGCTTTGGATCACAAAGGATCACTCAAATGCAGAGGTGCTTTTTGGTAGAATTGCAGTCGGGCTGCAGCCTCTGGGCAGATTTTTCAAGTATTTAGTTTCAATCAATAAAGATTTAAATGGTTTGGCACCCCGTTACTTAAAGGACTTTTGGTTCCTGTGCGTTACTGCCAGCTGAGAGCAGCAGAACGATGTTGAATTGGAGTAATAACCTGCAGAGATTTACATGGGATCCTGGTTTCTAGAAATTGTGTGCTTGCTTGGACTTCTGCCCAAGCCAGATCTGTTGCAGTAGCCAGCTCTGCCTTTTGTTCTGGCTGCTGCAGAAGAGAGATAGGAATAACCTTTATCTCTGATATGTCATTTAATTGCCAGGATTTCTTTCAAGGGCACTGGACATATCTGTACTTGTATTTCTGAAGGTGGGTGCTATTAAAGACAGTCCTAAAGAATAACACAGCTCCAGGTCAGAAGGGCAGTTACCACTGCACAGCTATTTCCACTTTCCTGCCAATAAACACTTAAAGCTTTTTGCTGCTGTATTGATGACAAAACCTGTAAAAGTATCTCTGTTGCTTTTGGTTCTTCTACCCAAGTTAGCTATAACTGGGAGTTTTGTCAATTAGGAAGAAATGGAGCTCAGTGTAAGGGAGAAAAAGAGACAATCAAGAGATGGCAGCTGTTGCTTAAACCGATCTCTTCCCTCTGGCCCTCCCCCAAGGGCTAAACCCTGCCTTGTGCTTCTCAGAAATCCACAGAGTATTGTAATTTTGTTCATTGCTTTGACTAATTGTCAAAAGCTGGTGGTGTTTCACAGCTCCCAGGATGTTCAAGCACAATTTTAGCTGCATGTGCTTAGCACTTTGCCTAATTTACATGTCAGATGAACCAAAAATAAAAAGCAAAAATAAAGACTGAGACCTTATTTTGATGAGTTTGTGGTGGAGGCAAGAAGAACAGAGAAAGCAGTACAACCCTGAAATGGGAATAAAGATGCTGGAATAAAGAGCTGATCTGTTTCAGAGGTTGTGTGCCTTGACCATGACAGTGGGGTCTTCAGGGGATGTTTGAGTGGGAAGAGGATGTGTCCAGATATGCTCTCCCACCAGTCTCTATGGACAGTGAAACTGTAGCATTTAAAGGAGGTATCCAGGGTTCCCCTTCTGGGGCCTTGGCTTAGGGTCAGGAGGGAGGACATTCACAAGAAAGGTTTAGTGAATTCCCTGAACCTTCAGATCCAGCACCTGGGCTGAAGGCCTTTACAGTGGGAGGTAAGAGAACTGCTGTGAGCTATGGTTTCACCAGAAGTGCCACCTTCAGCTGGGTTAAACCAGCTGTGTCTCCAAGCTGCTCTGTCCTGCCAGTGCCCTGCCCCTTCCAGCAGCCCAGTGTGGCTGTTTGGAGCCTCTCTGCCATCTGGTGAATCCATGCCCTGATCCTGTTTGCTCTGTGCTGCACTCACAGTTGTGTCTGCTCCACAAGGCAGCAGCAGAGGCTGGGAACCAGAGGGAGGGGCAGCTTCAGTTTTGGCACTGGCATCAAAGGAGCAGCCAAGCAACCACAGCCAAAACAGCAGGGATTCCCTGCTGCAAATCTGGGAGCTGTTGGATGAGGCAGGCTGGGCTGATGGAACAGACACACTGACTTTGAAAGATGTGGCCAAGCAGAGAACTTGACAACCCAGCAGAAAATGTTTGGGGCAGGAATCTACGAGGTCAGAAAACTGACTTGGCTCAGCAGAGACTCAGCTGAGCCCCAGAGCTCGGCAAAGGGAGTGAAAACATTCACCCGAGACCAAGAAAAGACAGATGAAGGAGGACATCCTTTTGGTCTCACCTTGAAATTTGTGGGTCCCTTCCAACTCATGATATTTTGTGATTCATGACTGTATCATAGTACATTTGTGGTTAGACCTGGAAGCATGAAAACTTCCTCCTTCAGCAGAGGAAATCAAAACGGAATAAAAAAGCTCAAGCTGATACTGAGAACTGGTAAATGAATTTGGGGCTTTGGGTCACCGTGAGGGATCAGATCACACAAGTTTTGGATGATGGATCAGGCCCAAATTATTTGATCACCTTTTGGTGACAGTTGCCAGATGTTAAAATACACTCTGAATATTGTGAAATGTTGTCTGAACACATCATAACAAAACATGATCTGTCACTGCAGGATTTCTGTCATGGGCAAGTGATGTGGCCCCCATTAAGTGCCCTTCAAGTAAAAATTGCTGAACCTGGAAAATCCTGTAAGCAAGTTTGTCAGGAAAGCCAGCTCATCTGTGAGCCTTCCTTCTTCCAGCATCTTAACAAGGACAAAGCTCTGCTTAGGTAAGTATTTATAGCTCAAATATGTTGTTTGGGCTCTTTATTGCACTGGGTTTTACCACACTTGGAATTTAAAGCACAAGTTCTGTGAGAAGGGAAGGTGGGGAGGGAAGCTCTGTGTGGCTGAAGCAAGCTGTGAGTGAGGGCCTGGCAGTGCTTTGTGCACTGTGTGGTGATGGCTGAGAGCACTGTGCCAGGAGCACAGGGGGCCAAAAACCTTATGTCAGTATTGTCTGGGGTAAAGAATTGTGAACTCTGGTACATTGGAAGTGTTGGTGCAGATGTATAAAACTCAACTATGCATTAAGGAGAGGAATGCTGCTTTCACGTGCTGTCTCTCTGGAAATGTGTCTGTGTTCCTTTCAGAATGAAAACAAAGCTCTCAAAACCAGGTTGCCACAAATGACTGCTAGGGAATCTGCTTTCCAGGTTTTTCTATCCCCATTTTTCACTAAATTGCATTGTAGAAGATTTTTGGGTTTGTATTTTCTTTGAAAAGTTGTAATTTCCAGTGGAGTTCAGAAGCAGATCATATAAAAACTTTTTTTTCTAGCTGTCTAGACAAAATCATAATCCTTTGGAAAAAAAAAAAACACCCTCTGTTAAATGCTGAAAGTCACCAGTGTTTCCAGGATAAGTGAAAAACAAGGCTCTGCTGGAATTGCTACCCTTGTGTTTAAGCTTTGTGGTCAGAAAATGGCAACTGGCATTTTTCATTTTCCCACTGGCTGCTGCTGGCTGGTTCCTGGGAGCTGCAGGCCCTCTTCCCTGTAGCCCAGGAGCAGCATCCCTCATCCTCACAGTCCAGCTCACCCACCTGGAGCTGCCCAGCTCTGCCTGCCTCTGTGGGGCTTCCCTGGGCAAGAGCCCTCCTGAAATCAAAGACAGGATCTCCTGTTTTCAGATTCTTTGAGTCTGTCCTATTGAAAATCCATGGTGTATTTAAATATTAGGTTTTGGGGAACAGTCAAAAGTATTTTATTCCTCTTTAACTTCTTTTATTAATCTTTAGAAAACAGTAAAGCTGTAAAGGCTGCACTGCCCTCTGCAGAGAGAATCTGTACAGGAGAAAAGTCATGTTCTGGAAAGCTGCAAGTGTAAATGTACCTGATTTAGGATCTAATAGAGCAGGGATTTTATTTTTAGCAAGTAAGGATGAAAGCTGTACCAAACTCCCATAAACTCAGGTGTGATTTAGATCATGTGCTTTGCTTTTTAGGCACAATATCGAATGTCTCACCATGGAATCTGCAAACGATATCCTGGTCCCCTCTTTTGATGGGAGGAGGAAGCACTGTGTGTTCCAAGGTGACCTGTTACTGTTCAGCTGTGCTGGCTCCCACCCCACCCACAGAAGGATTTGCCCCTGCAGGGACTATATCAAGGGGCAGGTTGCACTCTGCAAGGACTGCCTATAGCAGCAGCAGGGCTGCTCCCAGCTGGGGACAACGTGAGTAGTTTGCAGAAGAGTTCCTTAGTACTTCCTGCACTTTGGTCCAGGTTTTCCGCTGCAGGCAGAGCTATTGTTGCTGGGCAGAATTATCTACTAAGAGAGGAGGGATTCATAATAAACAGCTATAACTGATCTTTTCTTCCTGTAAGGACCTTTGCAGTGTCACTCTTCGGATTCCTTCAGCTGTTTGCGAAGAGAAATGAGTTTTCATGTTCTACAATGATTTGAAGATGACTGCACAGAATAGTTTGTAGAAAATTTCCAGACCCATCAAACTTCTGTTTTTGTTGTTTGGGTGAAGTGTTTTCTATTTCTTTAATGAGTTAGGACATCCCCCATCATGGTTAGCTAAAGAATCTCAACTTCATTCCAGTAGAAAATTGAAAAAAGCGTGCTTAGGGAGGGGATGCTGGGGAAGGAGGACTAACATTTTTATTCAAGGTGCACTGGTTTGGGTACAGCTTTGACCCGAATGGCTACAAAGTGGTTTACTTCACAAGAACTTGGAATGAGAGAGCTCTGCACCCTGTTATTGGGTTATTTGGGCCCAGTTCTTTTTTTTTCCTTTTTTTTTTAATTACATCTTTGTATACAACAAGGCATTGTCTGCATCACAGCTGCTGCACCAGAGCAGCCTCAGCAGAGTGTCACAAATGAGCAAACAGGCAGTTGCCAGCGTGTGTCACATCTTGGTGACTGCACAGCTCACTGGGGTTGTGGCATTCTCCAGTGTGGAAAAGCTACAAAAACACACAACCATTTTTGGAATGGACTCATCACAGTTTACTGGTCCCATTTAAAGAGTAATCCTCGGAATTTGCCCACGCTTCTGTTGTAGTCTGTCTACTAGAAATACTGTGTGAAGCAAAAAGTATTCAGCATCATTGGAGCAATATTATTGTTAGAGCCTCAGTTTGCTACGGCTTCCAGTAGTTAAAGTGTTGCTGAATGACATAGAAAGGTTAAACTAAGCTAACTATAATTATTGTAAGGTAGAAATGTAAAATGTCTTCATAACTAGCTAGGTTTTTAAAGAGAATTTTTTTCTAGAGAACAAGAGGAGACAAAGAACTGCAAAGAAAAGAATTTATCAGTCCTCTTGGGTTCTTTGATTGGTTTTCTGGTTTTAGGGGGCTGTTTGTTTAATTTTCCCTTTTTTTTTTTTAGCAGGCACACCAGTTACAAATTTAGAAGAAAACAATTCAAGAGTTCAGAATTCAAATAAAACTTTTTTTTTTTTTTGAGAGCAGGAAGTTAACTTCTCTAAACTGCCTTCTTTTTACAGAGGTAATTTTTGTTATTTTCAGCAGAAGGTGATATGCTTGACTGCACCATTTGTAGTCAGAAAGTTACATGTTAAGGTTAGTGAGAAACAAATCTGCAGTCAGAGTCTGCAGGTTTGCAATTTGGACATGCTCTCACCATGTTGGAATAAAGCCTCAAATCAGCACAAATATTTTTTTCATAAAAATTACCAGGTAGTAATGAAAGGCATAGATGCTTTAAATTTTTGTTTCTTGGACATATCTGGTTGGTTCATATTTTTCTTGTAAGCAGTGTTCATTATCTGTGTGGGAATATTGATGGACCTAGAGACCTACCAAAGACCAGGCAAGGGAGATGCTATTTCACCGTGGATAAATCCTCCAGAACAGTCTACACTTTTAACTTTCAATTTAAAAGCAGTGAATGAGCCTTTTCAAGCATTTGGTTTCCTGCCTCAACACTCCTGACAGTGTTACCCTGTAACACTCCATAACATCACTCTGCACTGCACAGGAGCCTAATCCTGGGAGGTTGTTCAGTATCCAAAAAAGGGTCTGGGGGAGCTGTTGAACAGCAGGGTTACCAGGATCTGGGTTTGATGATGTGAAAATCTGCTGTATTTTAGATTAATTTTCCAGAAACAGAACAGCTGGGTTCTCTAATGGGAGGCAAAATTTTTATATGAAAAGAAAACAAATGCAAACCAGTATGAAAATCCCTCCTGTTCCCATAGCTCAGCATTTGCTTCAGTCAGCACAAATGTAGTTTACCATAGTTTTAGTGCCCTGGAAAAGCTGGGAGGACAATTGGAAATGGGTCTGAGCAGGCACAACAGTGCATTCTGTATTTACATAAAATATTCCCTGCATACCTGTGCTTATTTGTGCAACCAGAAAATCCTGCCTATCACAGCGTATGAACTGCCAGATGGTGCTGAAAGTAAAGGCAACAGCAGGATTTGTCTTCACCAGTTCAGCCTGAGCTTCTTCAGGCAGGAATTGATTTCAAACTGGGATATCACAGAATTCTGCTGAAAACAAAGATTTGTGTGTATGCACTTAAAGGATGCAAAACATGTGGGTTTTGCTGTAGTGTAATTCTTCGCTGTAAATACATGTTTGCTTGGTTTCCCCTGCTGTAAGGCCCATACTGCATTTGGTTTTGCCTCTAAACCTTTGAAGATGGGAGGGTTTTTGTATTTGTTATTGTAAGATTTTCTGGTCTAGTGCTTTGCTCAATGCTAAGTTTGCCTTTACCACAGCAGGGAGAGTTTATTTTAAGCTCTGTTTTTTCATGCTGTAGCACTGTTTCTAGTCTGCTGAACTGAATTACTGCATTCTGGCAAAAATGAAACAGCAGCCCTGAGTGCGTTTCAGCCAGGGCAGAACATCCAAATTGGCTTCAGAGTCAGTGGTCTCTGATCTTATTTCCACTGAAACTTATAGAGGAGACTCATTTATCTTGAAGAATAAAGAGTCAAGACCTACAGCTCCAGTCTAAATTCCTGTAAAAGGGGACTACCATGAGATCTGTAAGTGCATGGACTCTGTAAGTGCTGCTCACTGAGCTCCACACACGCTCCCCTCACGCAGCCGTGTTCCCTCCTGCAGTGCAAAATTAGCAAATCCCTCTGCAGATAAACACTCAGGCAAATCCATGTGGGACTAGTGAAAAGTGTGAATTATTTGCTGAAGCCTATAGTAGATACCCACATTTCAGGATAGTGGGCAGCTTTCTGTCCAAGTTCCTTAACTATTTTCTTTCCTAGTTGAAGAATAAAGGTATAGTCCAATCCTTGCACTCAAGCAAGGACACCAGAGAGGGGACCGTGCTGCTGTTTTCAGACTGACAGTAGAGCTTGCAGCTTCCTTTGCTCAGAAGTCAGGTTTTTGCATGACTGCATTTGAATATATTGATCTGCCATTGACAGGAAAAAATGTCAAAAAGTTGAATACAAAACCATTTTACAAGCTTTTAAACATATCTCTCATATCAAGACATTCTTTGTTTTAAAATTTTGTATTTTTGTATGTGACCTAGTTTTTTTCAAAAATCTTGTTCCTACGGGATTAGAAAACTTGAGAGAAGCATTTACATATTTATTAAAATTAACATAAAAGGCTTGCCTTTGAAAGGTAAAGTTGGTAAATACACACTGTTTAAAAATGCCAATAAAAACCTCATTTATTTCATATATGCAAGTTGATTTGCACATGTATAAATAGAGTTGCTTTTTGCATTTTTTGCTTAGTTTCTATGTTTCTTTTTGTAATTTATAGTTGCAGCAGTGTGTTTGCTTGTTTATATCAGATTATGTTTCTACAAATATTTAATGTTTATGTGCCTTTTTTACTTTCTTTGGGGTTTGGATGCGTGTTTGGAATATGGACACTGTCTGAACATGTATAATGGAACACTAATTCCAGGTAAATTGTGCTGATGACTCTACAACTTACTGGTATGAATTTTGAATGTTTTTAAGTAGTGAGAAATCTGTTCTAAGACTATAAGGCTTAATAAGATAAAAGATACTATAACTTTTAAGAACATTGCTTCTGCAAGCAGAATGCAATTTACTGAGAATCTGAGATTCGGCATGAGAGCTCCTGCTGGGACGGGATGTCTGTTCAATGTCCAGGGAGCAAAGGAAAGCCATTAACATCCCCCAGGGAGACCATGATAACAGAAAACCTCCAGGAACAGCCATATCTGAATTGATGGGCAGGAAAGTTGAGGGTCCACATTGAGGTTGGCGAGGTGTTGCTTTTTCAGGCAAAGATGTCTCTGCATGGACGTACCTGGGGCGGTTCCTGGTGCTACCAGAGAATACAGGCCTTTTATCACAGCTGAACTGGCAGCTCTCAGTGGGGAAGGAGTGCAGATGGGGGTTTTTTTTATGCTACTGCTTTCCTGCAATAGTATTTTGCAAAACAGCTGCTGATCAGATTTCAGTGGGGATGGGGCTGTAGCCAGAGCCAGAACTCTGCACCTTCCCAGCTCCACTCTGCTCCCAGCTGCTTGTGTCAGCTTTTGCACCTTGCTGATTGTCAGGAATTTAGACTCGTTGAAAATTTCTCTTGATATCACCAGCTCCAAATCAGGCTTTCATGTTGTACCACCATCCTTTAAAATCCTAGGCAGCATCCTCAATTTGTCTTTGATGTGAAAAACATGCCCTCCCCTCTCAGGAGTGTGTGGCCCATCTGAATTGATTTATGAGTTGCAGCACTGTTCACGTAAACAAAACCCAAATTGCTTTCTCAGGTATGTCTTTTACTCAGAGTTCATTTCAGGACCAGATTTTGCTAGTAAAATAAATTAAATGGGATGAATCAGGCTGGATACAATCTCATCTAAGCCTAATTAACTACGTGACTCCCACTGGCTTCAGTGATAGCACAACTCCTCCATGAATGTTTCTTAAAATTAAAAAATCAGCCCTCCCTTTTTAATAAGTGTGAAGCACTGGATCTTACATGATAAAGACCAAACCCTTACAGGGCATATTGTACACATATCAGCAGTCAGTTTTTCTTGCTGTCATGACTTAGATCAGCTCTAAGTTGATGTTACTGATTCATTATTAAAGTATCAGTTCAAAACGTGGTTAAATTGCTGTTCAGTCTACAATTGGGAGTTTGAGGGATGGCACTTTTGTTGTTTATTTTTAGAGAGACCAGGAGTTACCAGTTTCTGATTTCCAGCCTTTTTTCCTGGGGTGCTAACATTTGGCATGGCTGTTTCCTTGTGCTGTTTTTCCTACAGCTGCTATGCCTTCAACTTCTCACTTGTGATCTCTTTCCATCTGTGGTTCTCCTTTGGCCCCATTGTTGTAGGGATTGCTGTAAAGTCAAGGAGAATAATGCACTGACAGATGTATGTTTTCATTGGGGCTGAAAAGGCCAGAGACATGGAGGATTTTATTGAGATCTGCTTTAATAATGTCACTGTAAATGCAACATCAAAACATGCTGTTTTACGGGCAGTGACTTAAATCTCATCCACACATTTTCAAGCAGTTCTATAGGTGTGGGTTTTTTAATTAGTTTATGATTTCCAAATATAATTATATTTAAATGGAATGTGTACTTGATACACTCCATGTATCAAGTGTAAAATGTTTACTGTAGGAATGTGCTGAAAATACCAGAGGCTGGACCCCAGAGTGCCTCAGGTGTGAGGCAGCTTTCATTGTTCTTTCTTCCAGGAAAAGCCACAAAGTGCAACCATTGCTGATGTGCCTTGCACGTTGGGACCTATCCATTTTTATAGGTGTCATCCTCTGCATATTCATGTAATTAGGAACACACAAAAGTGTGCTTTAATTCAGCAGACCTCTCTCAAGAGCACCAAGCCACCTGTTTATTAAATGAGTAAATAAAACCAAGTCCTCAAAGTTTTGATAAAATGAGTAATAACTTCACCCTCAACACGCAGAAACTGCTTTAAAAAATTAGTTATGCTCAAGTGATTGAAACCCTTCTCTCTGCTGGGCAGATCAGTGCAGGTGCCATTTACTTAAGTGGTCTGTGCATGGGACCAGAATTGTCACCTCATGTAAGGGCTCACAGACTGAAGCATTGAGGACCCTGCTGTCCCCATGGCCACCAAAGCACGTGGCTGCTTCTGGTGCAGGAAAACACATCTGTATGGTCACTGCAAATACCAGCCCTGGGTCAGTGCAGAGCCTGGGCCCTGCAGGAGCCACCAAATCCTTGGCTTTAAGGAGAGCATGTAAATAACGCCATGGCATTTCCTGGAGCCATCCAGTGCATGCAACACGACCTGGCTCAGGCTCCAGCAGCTGCAAAGTAGTTTGAAGTATCAAATAGGCACACGATAAATCAAGCTAAATGGCTGTCTGAGGGCAGTTAATTTCAATAGTGTAATACCCAGAACTAATTTATGTTCATTAACAGGTCTGTTGCAGAACAGTGACAGTGAAAAATATTTTTAAGGAGTCATGGGTTTGATTTGGTTTTTCCAAGGAATGCAGCAGAGGAGGAGGAAATGGCAGTTTTTACCAAAGGAAAAAAAGAGAGTAAATTTTGTGAGAAAAGTTACCCTGAAGATTCAAAGAGAGCTAAAAGAAAAGTATGAGGGAATATTTACAAAGCTAATTGGGCTTGGAGACATTGATCCCCCTGAGGTTGCTGAGCTGACCACTGCAGGGAGATTCTCCAGAGTGCAATTTGGGGCAACTCTTTGGGGTCTGGTCTGCATCATTACCTGGAGGAGTCTCCCTCTTCATGGGTGAAAAGGGTCAGAGTCTGAATAAGCCCTGTAGCTGTGTAAATTAGAAAAAGCCCTACTGAAATCACAGGAAATATTGTTTTTGCAAACAATAATGTGGCATCAATGAGAGGGTTTAAATGTACACAAGAACTTCAGGGTCAGGCTGGTACTTTGGGGTGTTTGGTTTGAATTCTCCCCTAATAGGTTGATCCTTTGTTTTATTTCAATGGTTGTGTTCCACTATATTACGTTCAAGCAGTTGGAGTCAAACAGAACAGAACGCAGTGGTTCAGATACTGCCAAGTTCCTGGGGTTCAATAAGATGGGATTTTTTTTATTTTTTTTTTAGAACAGTAAATGTCTGTACTTTAATGGCATAGAAAAATGCTTTGTTTTCACTGTTGTAGAAAAAAACTAGGGAGAATTTATTTTTCAATAAATTTTTTCTTGTGTGATTTGGATTTATGATTGCTTTGTGCTTATATGGGAATGTCATGAACTGCCTTTTATCCCAAATTGCATTGTGTGGCTTCTTCCAACTCTGCAGCTGGGTGTTTCTGTTGCTGCCCCACCTCTGCACAGGTAAGTCCCCACCTAAGCCAGAAGAACAACAGGTGAGTAATGACCTGTTTGCTTTGTTTTGTTTTAAACATGAGGTGGATAATGAATTACATTGAGCCTCCCTTCAGGAAGGCAGTTCTGCCACAGCAGTAGTTAGGAATTCCTGGTTTCCTATAAATTTACACAACACTCAATTACAGCACTCACTGAATTTACAGCACACTGTAAATTTGGAAGAAAGGGAAAGGGAGACTGGAATTGCACAGTGGCTCTCAGGCCTGCAAGACTTACTGGCACAATACATTATGAAGTTGGAAGATAAAGCTACACAGTGTTAAAATAGCAACCTTAGAGAACATTCTCTTCTGGGATCCAATTTAACATGCAAAGCACTCGGGAACTAACGAAATGTTTGCATGTGCAACAAGGGCTCAGGTGTGAAGCTTTGGCCCATGTGGAATTGGGGTGTGCATTCAGTGCACTGAGAGGTGCCACACGAAATCACCTTGGCAGCTCCAAATAAATGCAAATGTCCAGAGTGAAACTTCTCCAGGGGAGCTGTCAGGGTATTTCAGGGGCACCCATTCTGCTGACAGGCTTTTTCTGCCTACCTCAGGTTTTGTTAGCCCAGCCAAGACTGAGGGAAGGGCTCTCTGTTGTCAGCTGCTGGGAATGTGGAGAGGTTTTGGTGGAGGTGTCCAAGAGTAATAGAGCAATTAATGCAAGAGGAGTATGCAGTGGAAAAAATAATAGTAAAAAAACAGATGAAGACCAGCTCTTTATCTGGTAAAAAAAATATCCATTTGTAGCACAGTTGCTATGTACTTAAAAAAAAACCAAAACAAAACAAGTACATTGGAGAGAAGCAACAGCTCCCTTTTTTGCCAACATTACCTTTTTCCAAGTTTGTTCTTTGCTGAGCTTTTGGTTTTTTTGTTTTTATTGTGGCCACACTTAACTGAGTACTGTGAATAAGAGGAGTACAGAAGTCAGTAACTTTCAGCTTGAGATGCCTTGTATTGTCCCTGTCCCAATTAATGACACACACCCTGGTAAGCAAGAGCATAAGGAAAGATGTCAAAGAGATGCCTGCAGGCTGTGAAAGGATTTGTGACATGAGTTTGGATATCCACTTGGCCAGTCTCTTCCCTGGCAAGTTCTGTGTGCTGTGGCTGCAGAGGGTGGTGTTTCCACTGTGCAGTGCTGCTGCAAGAGCCTTTTATGGCTGTTTCAGTGAGGAAAAGGATGTGAATATCCTTCACCAGTTGCCCCTTTTTATGGTCCTTGGCATACTTCCCCTTGGATTAAAATGTGTGAAAATGTTGTTGGTTCTGTGTTGCTATTCAACATAGCACAATTTCCAAATGTTTCCTACCATCAAAATGAATTAGTGGAGGGCACTGCTCATTCAGGCTCTTGTTCTGCTTATTTTTGGAAACATTTTCCTTCCTATTTCATTCCCTTAATTGTTGTTCAGCTTTGACATCTAAAAAGCTGAAGAGACATCTGTAAAATGGTGAGCAGCTAGAGTTAGATGTGGGCTGTGTTGCAGTCACATGATGGAGAAAAAAAATCTATGAAGATTGGAACTTGGAATCAAAAATACACCATGCAGCTGTATTGGAAAGCTCATTTAGGGGAGCTTAAATACTGAATACTTCAACTCTCACATGCTTAGACTGGGTTTAGTCAAACTCCAGCTGGTAGGGAGTCCACAGATGGAAACATTTTGCTGGGACTTTGTGCCACTCTCAAACCACTTCCCCTCAGTGTGCAAGAGCTGGAGCACCCACTTTGCTGCCTCACACCCCCCTGAATTTGTGTTTATGCTTGTCTGGAATTGTTATTTTCTTAATTATGAAGATTGCATTTAGCTAAAATCTATGCAGTAAATCTTTGTAGCAAAAAAAAACTTGGGAATAATTTTCACAGAACAGGCTCCAGCTGTTTGGTCTCACTGTGTGTCCTGCTTTGCTTTGGAGCCTTGGCTCGGGGGTCCTTGCTCCTGCAGGATCTCAGGGAAGCACTGCTTGGCTGGAGACTCCTTCCTGCACCTTTGTGAGGAGAGAAACACCAGAATAAACCAGTGCTGGAGGAAAATGCTGAAAGACTGAAAAACTCCACAGAAAATGTCCTGAGGTGAGAGCCTTTGGCAGCTCAGCAGGTAACAGCTGGTGCTTCCAGTGTAAGTACAGGGGATCTTGAAAGGGAAGCTGCCCTAGAGACCCCTCTCAGCTTTACTTTCCTCCCCACCTCCATGGGAGGGTGCAATTGATGTGATCAGCCCAAGGCTGTGCTGCAGGCTTGGGTTCTGCCCCATGGGTCTGCCCAGGAAGAGGAGGCTGGCATTGTCACTTGTCCTGTTCAAGAGGGGTTGCCTCCACTCCTTTCTCCGTGGTGAGGTGAAGGGTGACAGTAATCCCTACAGCCTGTGTGAGCAAGAGATGGGTTCAGAAGGGTGCTGGGTTTGGTGCCAGCAGTGGGAGCTGACAAAATGGGATGTTCCCTCGTTACTTGCCAGACTAATTTGGAAGAAAGTGAACTTTGAGCTTCCCTTTTGCAGCTCCTGGTGAGCGGGCTGGAGGCTCTGGAGCAGCTGTGCCCACCACACTGGGCAGCTGATCCCACTAAACAGGGGAAAAGCAGGAACTGTTCAGTGCTACCTCCAATACTGATCCTGTGGCTGAAAGAAAAACAGCAGCTCCCAATCGTGGGGGGAACAGGAGAGGGAAATATCCCTGGCTGGTCTGTTACTTGAATTAATTATGCTCTCACATTGCATAACCCAGCCCCACATGCCAGGCCACAGGAATGTGTTTTTGTGTGCTACTCCTGTGCAGTTCCTGGTCCTGGATAAACACATCCAGAGGGGCAGGAATGGGCTCTGTCACAGCACCTCTCAGTGGCAGCACACACAGCTCAGGCTGAGAGGTGAGAAATCACTGCCAGCACAGCAAAACTATGTGCAAGCCCTGTGTGAAGCATCTACACAACTCTGTCTATTCCAGGGATAATCTCTGTTCCAGAAGCTTCAGCATTTCTTTAGCTCTTTATTTGACTGCCTAGGAAAAATGGATGTCAGGTTGGGAACAAACATTCCTGGTTTGCATATTATTAAGGCTTGATAGATGGACTGGATGACCTTGGGCTGGATGACCTTTAAAGGTCTCTTCCACCCAAAACTATTCTATTAACACTTTTCCCGTGGCCTAGTGTCTCCATGAGCTGACCCACAAAAAATAATGCCAGAAATGCCTACACTTTTTCCCAGGCAGCAGGGACTGCAGAAATGCAAGTGGCATTACCAGTGGTGAGCACCTCTGTGGTACATTCCCAGCTGCAGGTGTACCTACAGCTGAATTTGCCAACAGCTGAGGAGCTTCTTGTCTGGGATCTTTGCTTCGTGTCCATTCCTGGAACATCAGGGAGTGTCTTTTGAGGCTCTTTTTCCACCTTGGTTGAAAAAGAGCCTCACCATGATGCTGATTTATGGTTTGCTTACTATAGCTAGAAGTAAAATGGAATAAATCAGCAACAGATGTTAGTCTGGTGATTTTTTAATAACAATCAAGATTCAGAAAAATCTGGCTTTTAGCTAAATGTGAACATTATCATTTCCCATGCCTACCTGGTGTGTGTGGGTGATGGCTGGGGATTCAAGATCGCAGCTGGTGTAATCCTGACAGAGTTTTTGATAGCTCCCTTCTCTGCTGAACAATATGGCCAGATTCAAAGCATCTGCTCAGTGACACAGTCACTTTCAGGGATTAATTTGCAATTCCAAGCTTGGCCAGACTAATAAGTGTCAGTCTGCAACTTCATTCTGGCCAGTGCTGTTCCTTGTGTGAGTGCTGAGGCTCCTTCCTCACGTCCTGTGCACAACAAAGAGCCCTCAGCAGTGCTGAGGGCTGCTGTGATCACCAGGCAGGTTATTATGTTTGCCAGTGCCAAGTTTCAGGTGATTAGTCCGAGTGCTTTTGTGCTGTTGCAGCTTTTGAAAAGTCCACCTTCACTTAGCCTAGCTGGAAGCACACTTGCCATCTCATAGTTAGAAAAAATCAACTGGCACTGACATTTAATGAAGAAAACTCCTATAGAAACTGTTCTCTCTGAGGGTGGCTGGCTCGAGCAGTGTCACAGTAGATGGATGAGCAGTTATTTTCTCTGCTGTTGTCATGTACCACACAGAGTCTCTTCAATGCCAGCTGTCCTTATCACTAAGTGTTTGCTTTAATTTCTGAGAGTTATTTTTTCCTGGACTTTTTCAAGTATCACAAATATTTCTGTTCTTTTCTTGTATTTACCTGCTAACACCAGCAATGCTTTGAAGCGCCTGTGGTAACTGAAAACTTTCTGCAATTGGTTTAAACTAATCTGATAAGAGTATGATTAACTTGTTCAACCACAGCTTCTTTTCAGGTGTCTGTACTTAGAAACATCCTAGGAGCATTCCAGAGTTCCAGAATGAAATTTGAAACTTCATTAACTGAGTGTTTAACCTTCCTTCATGTGTGAGCACATCTGTGCTCCTGTTTACACTCAGCATTTTAAAAGAATTATGTAAAGTTGGAGCTGGGTGTTGGTTTGAGTGTCCTGCATACTTTCAGTGGTTGAGGACTTTGGTGTGGCAGAGGCTGGATCAGGAGTTCAGCCACCACCACGTCCCTTCCCCTCAGTTTTCTGCAGCAGTGGGCTACAGACAGGCTGCTGGACTGCATGGCACTTCTGGTGGTTCCCAAGTGTCATTCTCAAACCTAGCACTGGGACTGGAGGGGGAATAAAGCCCTCAGGGAGGTGGAAAAGGGTAAACAGTACCAAGAAAATTAACAAACCCATGAACTGTCTAATATTGCTAGATTCAGGCCCTGGGTCTATGATTCTGAGGCTGAAGATGCCTGACAAACACTGTTAATCAGTGAGGAAATACCAGTTCCACAGCTGCCTTCATGGAACTGATGTGAGAGAAAAAACATAATAGGAAAAGCAAAAGACATTAGGGTCTTGTGCAGGAACACTGGGTCTTGGGGTGGCATTGGATATTTAAAAATCCACCTGTGCTGAGTACAGTGAGAGCTCCTACACTCTCCAGTCCTTCTGGAGTCCTTGCTGAATGCTCCTCTGAAGCAGCTCCTTTGTCACCTTACAGCTGAGATGACAAGATCCTGTGACAGCGAGGCACAAGCAGCATCAGCACAGACAGCAAAACTTTGCATACAAATACTTATACAAACTTATACAAACTTTCACAATACTTATACAAACTTAATTGATCCAAAATATGTGAAAACAAACTGTAGCAGCAGAGCAAATTTCCTTTTGCCATGAGGAATCCTGTAGCAAGGCACATTCTCTTTCCAATACTGTGCCCCCCACATGGGTACTCCCAGGTCAGGGAAACCACTGGTGGGGTCTCTTCCAACACATATCAGTGGGAGTTGGCTTTTACTAGAGATCCTTAAGGACTTGATCAAGTCACAGATGATGGGAAATACAGTTTTAACATCATACCTGTGAAAAAATCAGTGTCTACATCCCTCACTGATCAGTCCAATTGTACATCTACTCTCATATCTGTAGTCTATTCTTCTGTAGTGGAAATGGGCATTTCTAACTATTCAGGTACTTACTGTGCTCTTATTTCAATCTCTGCAGAGGACTGTCTTATTTTTTATTCACCTGTGATAAACAGAAGCAACAATACTGATTCTCTGTTGTGAAAACTGACCTGGAATAAAATAAAGAGAAAATGGCTATAGCCAGAGAATCCAGTTTAATAGGCTGCTATACAGGAAGACTTTGTTCTATGATACATTCTGGAAATAGTTTTCAAATGTTACTTACAGATACTGTATAAAATAGATACCAGTTTTATTGATTATACATCAAGATTCTTTGATCATTTAACCTGCAATTAAGTAATATATAAGATGTGTGATGGAAAGTGAGCAACACTTTACAGGACAATCTAAACCTAATAAATAGATCTGTATCTCACCACAAGATTGAGCCACTGCTGTGCCGTTGTCAGACTACAGAGCAACCACAACGTCACACACGCTGGTACAGCTGCGTATGGTAAAACAGGAGATGAAAATCCCATTCCTTGAGCAGCTCCTCTTCCCTGCATGACTTTTTTGGCTTTGGTCTGTACAGTAATACTGTGTATGCTTGTTTGGTCCATGCAAAGCTACGAACAGTGTCTCATTAAGAAAAAATAGAATTTAAATTGAAGAGGTATAGTTTCAGTTAATTTGGGGTTAAAATGCAGTATCTCTCTGATTACAGAAAGGGCTGTACCTGCTCTTTCTGGCTGTCTATTTCAACAAGAGGGTGGAAGTAGCTACTTTAGTGTTTTAAGCAACACAGCTCTTGGTGTCCAGACTCTATGTAAGATAATCTTAGTCGAAGAGGTTAACAAGGATTGTACTCCTGTTACAGCATGTGTTTGGGAAAATACAGGCCAGGGGAAAAAAAAAATCCAAAACTTCAAATCTGAAACTGGCACTTCTTTACCCACAGGCTTACCCACACCATTGAGAACACTTTCACTCTGGAATATACAACATGGCAGCTGGGTTCAAACTGCGAACTGCATGTTTTCTATTGTCACAGGAATCAATAGCATACTGGAAATAAATAAAAAAACCAAACCAAAACGCTGCTGTTTGGCTGAATTGCAAGCAGTGTGCACAATACGCCAGATTTACAGAGAGATTTCCCATTCAAACAAATTTCAACAGAAAGAGACCACGGGAAACAAACTGTATATTCAGGAAAATACCATTGGCACCACTTGCCAAGACGTAGGACGCTGTGGTTTTACAGTCCTTGCAGGGAGAGGGCGCAGCTTCACTCGAACATCTCGTAGTGGCGCGTTTGCCTCACCCGCGGCACCATGTCAATGAGCAGCCTGCAGGGAGAGCACACGGGGTCAGCCACAGGACTGAATATACAGATATTCAGTAATAAAAGGGCTCAGGTGGAGTAACAGCCTCTACAGTTTTCCAGAAGTGTTAGTTTTACAGTGGAAATTGTGATTATAGCGACTTGGTCAAGAGTGGTATTCTCCATTAAAATGTTAATTGAATTTTCCAAGTTGGAAAAGAAAACCCCACACGGCTTCCAGGTGAGGGCTGACTACAGCCTGGCCAGGGGCTGCTTCTCAACAGGCACAATTCCAACTAAGACACTCCACATCTTCCCCCTTCTCTTATGGCAGATAATCCATAAGGGATAAAGTGCAAGATTCGGGTTAGATTCCATGCAGCCAAGGGAAATTGTGGCAGCAATGAAGTGCATGGCAAAGCTTCATTTGATTTTTTAATCTGTTTCTGGTGTGAATCAAGAAAGCATCTTAAAATTCAAGAGAAGCAACATCCAAAACACCAGCAGGAACCTTCAGTTCAGAAGTTGCCAAAGGTAGGGCTGGGACAGAAATCAATAGCAAGATCTTTCTTTAAACTTGGGCACCTTTCCTTTAATCCAGACTTCCTTTGGCAAAGCAGTGCTTGGAAACGTGCCCCAAAAGTAATGAGGACTGATTTTATCCATCACTTGTGGTCATTTTTCAGATATTAAATTTCAGGTATCCAAAAATCTAAAATTATTCTGATTTCTTTTTAAGTCCTGGCTGCTTTCCAGCTGGTGTGGGGCACACAGTCTTTTATAAACCTTCCCACACACTCTGCTCCAGTATTGGCTGCTAGTCTAACAAATTCTGATTTCACTGGAATCACCTAAGCCCTTAAAGGCTATGACTTCCTACCTCTCAGGGCCAGCCCAGCTGCTGGACACACTGCCCTGCCTGCTCCCAGGAGATACTCACTTGATTCCATAGGCAGATATTGTGAGTCCAATTAACACTCCTATACTGCCATCCAGGTACCAGACAGAAGAATTGTGTTTAAACACTTCTGCACTAAGAAGGATGGAAAATCCCATTATTCCACCTACAAGAGAGTTGAAACCTAGAAGGGGAAAAAAAATAATTAAAGGATGAACTGGAGAAACTCATGGAAAGGAAAATGGTTTTGCACAGTAACCTGTCAAAAAGCCTCTCTTGGAGCTTTTTACCCCATTCTATATATTTATTTATGTGGTTGGCACTATTACTTAGAGCTGTAGACATTGCTGAAGACACATAGGATAATCCTAGTAATATTTTCCATTTATGCTTTAGATTACCACAGCAGCTTTTTATCTACTATTCACAATTTTAATGAACATCCTTTTAGATTCCTTTTTTTTTTTTTTTCTTTTTTAAACTCTTTCTCTTTTTCTCCAAGCCTGTTCCTTCAAAATTCTCACAGAGCTTTTGGAAAAATTAATGCCCTTTTTCATTCAACTCCTGTTTGGTTGATTATTGATTTGGGGATTTTTAAGTCATTCCTTGTCTTCAGTTTTTTAACTCCATACTCCCCTTTTCTGATTTTTTTTCCACAGCAACCCAAAAGACACCCCTGTTATTCTACAAAAAAAAAAAAAAAAAGTCACTAAAAATGCATTAATTTGGTAGATCCATACACTGTTTAACATAGATAACAAATGAAATATCAAACTTGAAATATTCTGTATTCCTTGGTGACTCAGCTGTAGCCAGCTGCTGTTTACATGATTTAACCAGGTTTTTCCAATTCCCCACAACTGCCAACAATTATGTACCTGACACTTGTTCCTGAGTGTGTCCTTTGATCCACACCTCTCACATCCAGTCTTTGTCTATACATTAATTTATACTGCTAACACATGTTGAAATTGTGTGTATTATGTCTATAGATATAAAGAATATGAATATAAATAATAAATAGACATTTAAACCAGTGTTACTTCCCCTGCTCCAGCTTAAGTCTGAATCCATCAGCACAATATGCAAAATAATAAAATATTTTTATGCCATTATTGGCTGATGGTTCCAAATGATCTAAAAGCTACCTGCAAAGGAAATTGTTTTCCCTTCCTGACTCTCATTCAGCCAAACCTTTCTTTGCTGATGTGGCAGGAAATCATGGAATGGCTGCAGGTATCAATCCAGACACTGCTCTGTGTGTAGGGCCAGCATAGGAAAAAACAGGTGACTGAATCTGGGTAGGAAACAGGTACCTAAAACCTATAGGAAAGTTGGCTGACATCACTGTCACACAGTTGTCCTGTGAGATGTCACAAAACTCAAGGCAGGAAATGGCTATTTTTATTATCCTAAAGGCCAAGGGCTTTTGCTATAAACAAACTGTACAAATGACATTTTGCCTCACTGGGGTCCATATATCTAGGTTTTAAAGAGATATTGTTGTTAAGCCCTACTCTAAAACAAAATTATTCTAAAAAAAATTTTTTAATAGAGGTTGACATGCATAAGAGAGAATTTGCTGTTCTGAAAATAAACCTATTTTTCAGGAAGAAAAATTCATGCTCCTTTTATTCAAACCAGTTTGTTGGTCTGGAGCCAGGGATCACAGGAGGTAAATTAGCAGGAAACAGAAAACACTAAAAAAAGATATGCAAGGGACTGCTAAATCTGTCTTAGCTGCTGAATCTCATTGTCTCTTCATGATTGTTAATAAATCAAGTATATATGTAAATATATCTTGTGAAAGCAGATATTTAACCACACATGTTAAGATCAGCCTCCTACATTTTCTAAATTAGTTCTAAAGGAGGGAAGAGAGATAAAAACCAGGCTGAGGTAATTGTATACCTTTTCCCCTTATTTTTTAATCAAAGAATGAGCAGTCTCCAGCTCAGAAGCAGTATCATTAGCATGAGGATGTAATTATGGGGAAAGAGATTTCTCTGTCATGCAGGAGAACAATTCAGAGCTGGAGTTATGTAGGAATTTTCAGCTAATATTTTGTCTAAATAAACTGCTCTGTTTCAAAACTAAGCTGCATATTTTTAAAGGGAGGGTTCATCATTTGCCTGCCCGGGCACAGTTCTGAAATGGTCAACATGACCCACTTACACCCTGGCAGTGAAGGAGGTCAGACTCACTGGGCTGCAGTTCCCAGCATCCTTTCCAGAATCTTTTTTGCAGGTTGGAGATATTTCTGTTTCAAAATGTCTAGAGTGGCAGAGCCCATTGGAAAGAATAAGATCTCTGAGCTGGAGGTCTGTTGGGAGAGAATCCCAAATGCAGGGAGGCAGTAGCATAGTTGTAACCCCCCCACTGCTATTCTGATGCCTTTTTTGCTTCTTTTAGAGTTAAAATGGAAGTACTCATGAAGCATTTCTATAAGTGGGATGATAGAGATACTCATAATACGTGTTATCACACATCATCAAGAAAAAGTTTGAGTATGTTTAATCTGCTTAAAATAAAGTAAATTTTATGTATCTCTAGAGTAAGCTGAGAATTGAATTCTTTAAAGTGAAATCTTTAGCAAAGAGTAAGATAATTTAGGTGCCACAACCCATGAATCATGAACACCCTACAGTGTCTGTTTACAGACTATTTCAAATTGTCCTGTGCTGGCAGATAAAAACTGGGGGAGATTTGTAGGGGGCTGTGAAACTTCTGCCATTGCTGTGGCCTCACGTTTGAAAGACAGATCCCCAGGATTCCTGAGGATTCAGCAGCTTGAGCCCTGTCAGTAAGAGGAATATCTGGACCTACTTTTAAAGGGTGATTTTAAACTTCCTTTAAAACCAAAACCAGTCAGCTGCTACACACCTGGGCCAACACAGTGGTGGCAGTGAGGTGTTCCAAGGATGCAGTGGAGGAGATTCAACCTGTGCCAAACCCCAGCAGGGCCAGAGGAGTGCAGGGCAGGGAAAGGCTTGGTTTGACACCTGCCATGCTCCAGCAGCTCGGCTGAGTGGCAGGGAAAGCACTGTGGTGACAAATGACACCCATGGGGGTACCTGTGGATGACAGTGATGATCCCTGCTCAAGGCAGGCAGAGTTTCTTTGCTTCATTTAAACTGTCAGGATTTACCATTCACCAGGCACAGGCAGTGAGGGTGAAGGTGACTTAACCAGAGCTCTCTGAACTGTTGTCATATCCCCCTGCTGCAGCCTGACCTCTGACTAATACACCTCTAATTCATTATCTGCTCTACCTCTAACTCTCTGTTACTGCTTACTGTCCACACATTCACTGTTTGACTTCCACCAGACATAGTCACTTCAGCTGTGACTGAGCTGTTCTAGAGGCTGCCTAATTCTTCCCATTTCTTGGAGGCTGCCTAATTTCAATGCTCTTTCACAGCTGTCAGCATGCAGGGGTCACTCTTATCCTCTGTGTCTGGAAGAGTCTATGACAGCAGCAGGATCAATGTCACACTCACCATCGGTTATCAGTGCTCTGCTTGTGAGGACCTTTCCCAGCATAAATTTGATTACTGCCAAGACAGTGCAAAGGATTCCACTTAGAACAGAGACACTATACAGAAAATCATCCTGAAAAAAAAAAGTCAGACATTAGTATGTCTTCTGGTCATGTCCATGTGTTAAATGACAAATAGTACTAATTACTGTGTAAATATTTGTGCTGCTGAGAAACACAACCTGAGATAAAGATTTCCTGCATTATGACTTCTAAGACAGCTTGTGCTTATTTGGCTTATATTGTCAGCTACAATTGCTTTTGCAGCCATAATTAATGACATTTCCAATCAACAAATTGTGAATTGACCCACCCTCCTCAGAGTCAGGAGGTTATATTTACCTGTGGGGCTGAATGCAGACTGCCAGGTCATACAATGCTAAATGCCAGCAGTAATGAAGTCCCCACAGGCAGAAGGAAGGCTTGAAAATAGAAACCCACTTACCAGACCAATATTGATTTTCAGTGTAAGAAATAACCATTTAATGCTGATTCTGATTCTGTGCTTGCTTTGGTTTTGTTTCATTACCTTTTTCTAAAGTCTGGTTCAAGCTACCTCCATAAAACTTCTGACACTGATGTGCAAAGTAAGGTTTAGCTCTTTCTCAGAAAACAAACTTTTCATGGACTTCCCTCTCTCAGAAGCATCCCCATTGCTTAATTTGCACATGCAACACGGGTTCCCCAGGCTGCCTCAGGACAGAGCTGCATGTCTGTGTAGGGCACAGAAGGGTAAGTTATTACTGTTTAACACTCTTTCTCTAAAGGTAATCTGAAGGCCCCCACCCCTTCCTGCTGAGTGTTTTGTGTTTGGTTGGGCTGGGAGAAAACTCCTGGGTGCTGACATGCTGCAATGAGGTGCCTAAAGGGAGTCCCTGTGCCTTCCCCCTGAGGAACACCAGCCCACAGTCTGCAAAAAACCCAAGTGAGCTCTCAGCCTGCCTGCCACCTCACCACAGAGCTTTGAGTTAGATTCATTTATTACTCTTGATAGAAGCATTAATTTAAACTGTTGCAACACCAGTACAAACAAAGGAAATAGCAATAATTCTTTCTTAATTTGTATCTGCAGGTCTAAGTGGGCCAGTGCCACTGGGACCCTGATTAAAACACTCCAGCAAAAGTCCCTGTTGGTACCAAACATTGTCATGATGATTCATCATCAGCTACATCCATTTTCATTATTTTATCAGCAATTTGAAACCCAAAGAAGTAAAAAAAATACTTTTGAAAGCTGCTTAGGAAGACACGGGGAATTAGATTACTGCTGTAATGTACTCATATCCCTAAATAAATCATTCAGTATTTTTATCCAATTTTTTATGTTGTATAATTTTGAAAGTCTACTTCACTCACTCTCAATCATGAGCTCATTCTCTCTAGACCTGGTACAATATTAACAATATTAAGACAAAATGCACTGAGGAAAAGAGAGTAAAACAAATAATGAGAACACAGAACTCAAGTACTGGGTAAAGGTAGGATAAAAAGCACTCGTACAGTTATTTCAAAAGAACACCTGGAAATTATCCCAGCAATTTTGGAGTGCTAGGGAAGGACTAAAGAAGCAGTGGCAATATTTGGGTGCTGTCAGTCTAACAAGGAAAACTGGGAGCTCTCAGAAAGTCTGAAATGACAACAGAGCTTCAACGGTCTGGACAAGCTTTGCAAAAATCTTTCAAAATTTGAATCCTTGTCAAAACCATGTCTCTAATCTTTACGCAACTTTCTCAAAAATGTGTATTTTCAGTGCCTGAAGACTTCATTTTGATAGCCTAACAAGTTCTGAATGGTTAATCTAATCTAATCTAATCTAATCTAATATTTTACCTACTATTTAACATACAGCATATGTATAAGGCTTCAGAATAATCTGAGGTAGAACATTGTGTTCCACCAACATTTCTCTTGTGCCTCACATGGCACAAGGACTCATTGCTCATTGACTACATGAGACCCCTGATTTCCCCACCACCCCACAGACCATCCAAGGGCTCTCTGATTCCTCCCAGGCATCCCCACCTCTTATCTTTGCCTTCCCCCAGCGAAGCACAGGCCTTATCACCAGCACAGAGCTGAACACTGCAGGCCCAGTGGAGGTGACAGCACAAATCACTTTGCTATCAACAAGTAAGTTGTGTCACTGTCAGCCCTGGGCTGACAAAATGCAGTTTTCCTCCACCTGTGAAATCCTTGGGGATACACTGGGAAACCATTACAAATTGACATGGTTTGGAAAAAATCTAGGAATCACAATACAAGATATTTTGAAAAGTATTCATAGAGATGTTCAAAAGTCCAGTTATTGATTCAGAATCCTAAAAATGCTATGCCTTATTCTCTGTGCTATCATGTCAGGCTTCATCCTCTGCACTTTATTTAGACCTTTTTGTTTGTTTTTTTCCTGCCACAGTGTACCACAAATTTTTGGAGTCAATTCAGGTTTTTTTCCTGCAAGGGTCACTAAAATCACAGTATGTGGAAATGCATCTTGCTATTTGCTCTGCTGTACAGTCATGACCAAAATAAATCTAGCTACTCTGCTGAAATCCAAGAATGACCTACATGTGATACAGATTTCTGAATGAATTCGTGAATTGTTTAACAGGCTTTTTATAGAGGATGCACAGCCAGGATCGAGAAATTCTTCCTAAGTTTAGTGGGTTTTTTCGTCACCAAATCACACCAGACACGCTCATTTTTTTGCCAACACTAATGCAATTACCACTGATAAAGCAGAAGACACGAAAAATCAAAGCTCCTTTGTTATCACAGTGGACACGAGAAAAGGAAGAAATTAAAAACCCTGCTCTGACTGCAGATGCTTCCGGCTGTGCCAAGCAGGTTTTCGGAAGGCGATACTCCAGGTTTTATCTCCAAACAAACCCAAAACCAGCCGCCCCTGCCGTGTGCAGCTCCCGGCAGGAGCCACCGGGGGGCGCCAGATCCCGCACGAACTGAGCGAGCCTGCGGGGACCGGACCCGACAGGAAAAAATCTTCTTAAACTCTCTCTCCTCAGTCCTTCCCCCCCAGTGCTTTCCGGGCACCCCAGAGCTGGAAGAAGAAGGGTGAGGCTATTTGCTGCTGACAAGAAGTTTTTGCGGGTGTGGCAGATCAGCCCAAAGTGGCGATGTCCAGCAGCACGGACGGCCCGGCTGTGTCCGAGCAGGTGAGGATGAAAGAGGAGAGAAACAGCTCAAAACGCTGCCTTGGCACTATTTTGCTGCCAAGCAGCTGGAACTGGTTTAGGACAGCAGGATTCGATGAATGAGCCGAGAGACGATGCTGTGGGCCAAGCCCTGGGCTGGAGCGGTGTCCGGCTTTGGGACACGCGAGTGACAAACGCGCTCTGCTGCAGCGCTGTGGGCTCCAGAGGGTTAAACACGTCATCCCGTGGCTGTGAAATGGTTCCCATTAAACTAACTCATCCTTTGGAGAACTGAAGAAAAGAAATGCCATAATGGAGATCTAAATTAATAAAATAAGCCCGGCCATCTGGCAGCATCTCCCTCCGGATCTTCCCGCAGCCCTGCCCTCTCCGCACCCCTTGCCTCCCCATCTGACAGGCATTAGGAGCACGGAGCACGTCCAGCCAGGCTCACTGTACGTGTCCTTGGTGTTATTTTAATTACAGAAGCAGCAAATTGTGACAGATGATAAAAATTTACATTCTGATCATTTCCATATGATAGAGGCTTCCCAGTGAGGTAAATAAAGCTCCTTCCTTTTCCATTTCTTTTCAACCTGTTCACTCATTGCTACTACACTGTACATGAGACCTTAATTAAAGGACACATATATCTGATTAGATGGCTTAATGTATAGACTGGCACTGTACATAAAGAAAAGTGTCCATCCTGGGCTGCCTTCTCATTACATAGCACTTTAATAGCTACAATGTCCCCGCTTAAGATTTATTTTATGCAAGGTTTTGTACTGTGGCTTTATGCTTTCTTTCTCAGAAGAAAGCCTTCTTAGGAAAAAGTCTTTTCCTCTTTTACCATTCCTAAGAAAAGAATAATAGAAGTCAGCAGGCAGCTTTCCTCCACTTTACCCAAATGCATTGTCCCCAGCTGTGCAGCTGAGAAGAGGGGGTCGCAAAATTGTCACAACAGTTCTGTTCCTTCTTTCAAGGATTTCACCAAAAGCAGCAGTAATCTTATGGCTCAAGAAAAAGTTTGTTGGTTTTGATGTTGCAACTTTGCTCTCCTTCTGAATCTACTGTAGAAAGTAAAAAAAAAAAAAAATAAAAATAATCTCACAACAGATTCTTCAGTGCTTGGTTAATGAGATACATATTTTTTAACCCAATTCCCAGCCTAGTAACTAAGTTTCAGCTGATTTGTGTTTCTAATCTTTCCCTAGAATGCATATTGCTAATTCTGACCCTAAAACTTTGCCCTGATTCCATATATTATTTCTGCCATCTACTCTCTGCCCACTCCCCTTTAGTTACAGTCATTCCACTTCTGGGATGTAAAAATGTTCTCATTTCACCTGCACTGTACAATGTTGAGTCAAAAGATATTCACGGGTTCAGGAGGAAGCTCTGTCCTTCCTTGGTCACTCATTCTACTGCAATCCCAGAACAAGCTGCTTCTCCCACCCCAACAGCTGCAGGGTTCCTTCCACTCCTCTGCCCTCTCCTCGGCATCCTCTGTGAACCAGCCAAAAGTTCCTCCACACTCATGCAGGAGCTGGAATTACTGCTACTGCCTTTTTCATGCCATTTTTTCCCTTTCCAGAGAATCTGGTGTCTCACAGTGTTTTACCTCTCCTCTGCTGAGCCTCGCTCCTCTTGGCTGAGGAGGTAGGGATGTGTTTCTGGAATGCTACAGATGGTGTTGGCAGGAGCGAAGTCATGGCTGGCCCAAACTGAGCTGAGTTTGTGTTGTTAAATATTAATTTTGCCCATCTCTGCAACTCACCATCTGTCTCCTGGATACCAACAATGACCCTTCTTCAGTCCAGGTGACTGGTGACCGTCCTCCCCAGCACCTGCTGGGTTCTGCTCCCACCCTGCTCCCCATCCCTACCTTCACACACTTCCCACTGCCTCCCGCTCCTCCAGGTCTCTCAACAGCTGCCAAGTCACCTGGGCATACTGGGATCACTAAAAGCCCCTCTGCAGAACATGTTACTCAGTCAAAAAGGACTTTCTCTCTTCCCCTGAAGGATTGTGTTACTGTATAGAGAGCAAGAGATGTTCCTAATACAAACACTTTAAAAAAAAGAAAATAAGTCCAAATCTCTATCACACTTTCTCCCCAGTAATACTTTATGTAATCAGTCTAAAGGGAGCTCCTGGGAAGCCAGAGGGTCTCTCTCACTAGCAAACTTCAAAAGGGATGAGTTTTAATTGCACTTCACTGTCAGAAAACAAACCAACAGCCCAGTCTCTGACTCAAGCAGGAGACAGTCTCTTCACATGGAGATACAAAGATCTATTATTAGTACCAAAAAAATAAAAAAATCTTATGAATGTTTAAACTTGTCTTTGGTGTGACAAAGCAATTCCACAGCACAGAATGTTTTTTCAAGAAATAGATAACAAAGACAGGGTGTGCTGAATGCCATGGCACTGCACGGGGGCTGGGAACTGAAGGACTGTGAGCTCCAGAGACCTCTCTTAGGTGACCTTAGGGCTCCTCCAAAGGGTCTGATTAACTGTTAGATCAGTCAAGCTTCCCACTCTCCCAGAATTCATCTACGTTGTTATAACATCAAAGTTATGAAACATAAATTAAAATTGTATTTTTCCACCCTCAGAAGAGTGAGATTGATTTTTCTGACGAGCAGGCAGCCAAGACCAGCAGTACATTCCACATCACCCACCAAGTGGGGAGCAGCCACCAGCTTTTCTTTCTTACCAGCATGTGGTAAAATCTGGAAATGAGGTTTTCCACCAGTCCCCTGAGCAAAGAATGATGTGTAGCTGATACATTTGCCCTAACCCTGGTTTACTTTTCAGTTCAAGTGCCCACAACATTCTCAACAACTTGCAAGAAGCACCAGTATTTTATGCCAAACTCCAAGCCATACATAGGTGATAATAAAGTAGGATTCTAATGTATAATTAATGTATAGGATGGTTTGCTCTGAAATGGCAAGAAATAAATTGTACATGAGATTAGAAATGTATAGGGAAACATACATACATACATGTATAAGGACATGTGTATATAATCACAAGCATTATTCACTGTGTTGCTACTGGCCTACAATTCAATTGCTGACATTGTTGAATATATGTTTATGATGTATTTATTTTAAACTATTAAATTAATAAATCAATTAGAGCTCACAAAGCTACACTGTGCCACCCCTACCTTCCTGTTTCAGCTGTAATCAATAACAAATGATGGAATACCACACGGCCTAATTTTTTAAGAGATTTCATTTATAAAACACTGGAGGCCCCACATCAGATGGGTTGCACGTCCTTTGTCCACAAAGTGATTACATCTTTCCTTCTTTATTCTGCAGGAAATGTCACAAATATGGCATGATGCTTGCTTACTCTTGCAAAAAAGTGTCCTTTGCCATACTAATGAGGACAAATGCCAAACTGCACTGACATTACATGTGTTATACTATTACCCAGGGAAATGCAAGCAGTAACTGAATAGTAAATGGATATTGATTTACAACCCCAGGTGAAATTAAAACAGTCTTTCCCAGTGTGGCTGGGTCAGGCTTTTTGAGCCTTCTTTAAGAAACAAGAAAAGGTCTGCAAATTCTTTGTGGCAATGGTCAAAATAAAACACATCATTCACATCTAAATGGTATTTGTACTGCCAAGAATATCTAGTAATTGACATGATGAAGGTAAAGGGGCAAATGATGAAGGGTTTTTTATCACAGAGCTGGCAAGCAATGAAGGTAGCAAATGCAAACACAAAACAATGCTCAAAACCTACACTTGAGGATTTTTAGATTCCTTTCTCAATATATTAATAAAATGTAAAAAAATCACTAAAGTTTACACAGAAATCCAAGCATGATGTCATCAACAGTATGCAAAATCTCTATTTGTTCTTATTTGTAGTGAAATGTGTGTGTACCAAACCCTCAGGGACAGCATTGGCTGTGGATATTGCTCTCTGAAACATCAATAAAGGAGTGGTAATTCCTTTCCCTACTGGGAATTATCTTATTAAGGCTAACATAGGTTGGAGAACAAATGCTGAAAGTAACAATAAGGAAAATATTCTTTATCCCATAGCCAAGAGAAAGGAAACCTTAGTAAATTATTTTTAAGCCAGCAAGAAATTATTTTAGGTTCAACACTCATTGTAGGAAAAAAGCCCAGCTTAAATTACCTGATCTGAGAAATATCCATTTAAAATAACCTGAAGGGTAAACAAAATGAAGACTTTCTCTTCCAAATGTCAACTACTGATTAGTTTTTTAATTCAGGTGTATTGAACAAGAGCTAAAATTATAAGAAATTTTAATTCCAAACGCTCCAGAAAGAAGAGCAGCTGGCCTACTTCATCTAATATTTTCAGCAAGTGCTGGAACAAAGAAGAAAAAGAGGGAGGAGGAACAAAAAGACAAAGATCTGGTTGGCAAAAAATATTTCCTTAGGGATCAATGATATGAATCTGAAATAATAACTGCAGCATGTCCATTGAAGCAGACCTGTATGGAATAAATATTCCCAGCTAAATAAAAAACTTCTCAGCTATATAAAGAATAGGAGGAGAACATGGAAAGAAGTGGAATTTGCAGCTGTAAGAATCCCACACATTAATGGCACATCCTTCTCTCCTGTATAGCATTTGTTCTCATTGGATTTTGTAATATTTAGATATTTTTTCAAGTTTGATAGTGTCACTGAGAAATTCTGGGAAGGGCTGTGGGCACAGTGTGAGCCCTAAACAGCTGAAGTACAGGAATCTTACCCAAAAACCAAAGAGTTCTAGAGATATGATAAGAGTAGGAGAGCAACAGAAAGATTTCCTTCCAAACCAACGTGTTCCAAGGCAAGTGGAAAATGTCATCACATCTCTAAACACTCAAAATGAGGAAGCTTTAATTAAAAACATTTTCAGGCAAGTGAGAACAGAGGTCACAGCTCGATAAAGTGGCTGGTACATACGGGGTGTCACAGGCAGAAATTGTCTCCACACCCACACCCAGATCTGCCTCCAAAGGAAAAGGAAACATCTCTACAAATCCAAGGTGAGGGTACATGGCAGACAAATCCCTCTGGAAGTGACAGGAAAACTCTATTCTCCTTGTTGACTCCTCTGTCCAAGAATCAGAGACCCATAACACATTTTTTAATGCTCACAAAAAGTAATGTACAAATCTTCAAAAATGTGGGAGGAAGAAAGATCCATTCAACTTCTCACTGCACATATTCAATACCAGAACTCTCCAGCCCTCTTGGACAAACACATCCCTTCAGCTGCAATATATCTCCTACATCTACCTTTCATCAACCCTATAATTCATGACTTCATTAATTAATTCATTTCAAAACATACACCATCCTGTGGATCATTTTTGAAGAACACGCTCTACATCACAAATACCAAAAACATTGGCACAAGGGATTGTGTTCTGAACACTGAGAATTAATATATATTTCAGTTACTTGAAAATAAACTTCTCCCCACAGTTAAGAGATGTATAATTAATACAAATACAGAATTACATAGTGAGTGTATAATTAATTGGCTGGCCAACTCTCCTGACAGAGAATATCATTTTTCAGGGCAAGCTTCTTTTTTAATTATAATATAAATACAAAGTCTTGTGCAAAGGGAAAACCATAAGTTTACCTAATAATGACAATTCTGAACTTGCTGTTAACTGCAGGAAATGAAATCTACAGTTAAAGTTCTCTAAAAATATCAATTCAGTGCTGAACAGTAATTTGCAAAAATGAACAGATTGTATAAATCCCTGGTGACCCTTATCCTTTGAATTCTGTGGGCTCTCCAGGCTTCCTCATCTAGAGATGGAGATAAAATTAAAAAGAAAGGCAGGGAGAAAGTCACTGAAGACCAGAGCTGGGCCTTTATTCTGACCCAGTAGGGCCACGGTTGCTGTTGCATACAGAAAACACACACACACCAAAGTCAAAATTCCAGACAAACACTTATCATTAAGCTTATTCAAGTTATTTTAAACTAATTAACCTGCCTAGTCATTCATATCCTGCCTTGCTGGCTATGCCAAAGTTAACTGCAAGCCTTTGCATATCAAGCTTGGGAACCAAAAAGGAGAAAGACATTATTTCTGTGATTCCCAAGGTTTTGAGGCATTCAAAAGAATTACAAAATCATTGCACCTGCTGAAATCTTGTGTTGTGACATAACACTACCTATTGTTTGTTTTTACTTGAGACACAGCAAGAAGGTAAAACAAACAAGAAGCAGAAAAGAAAGGCAGAAGCAATATTAAGAAATACAGCAAGTCAGGAGCTCTAATTGTCCTCCCTCCTCTTCCAGTGCAATCAGGAGCACTGTCATTCACAGGGTGTCAACAAAATTACATTCACATGAAATAAAAGAGAATTCAAATGAGTGACTGGAAAAATCCATGACTGAGTGAAACCTGAGCTCCTGCCCTGTAAATTAAGTAGCACCTGTCTGCAGTCTAACAAGAATCTGTGGACATTTAAGCCCCTCACAGAATGGGGAAGTCAGGGTGGAAATGCCATTAATGTGCATTAAACCTGTCATTCTCTTCCTGGTTCTCTGAATCCTGCTGAGGACTGCCAGACCTGCACCAGAAATCATCATATGAAATGACAACAATACTGAAGACTCCTGTTTCTGAATGCCCACAGAAGTAAAAGAAAATCTGTTCAAAACATTTGGAAAAGTACTTCAAATTATTCCTTAGTCATGTGATTTTTATATTTTCTCTTATTGCTAGTATTTTCATGAAAGCACCTCTTCCAAGATCCACTTTTAGGACAACAGAATCTCTACATTATAGAATTCATAAAATCTTTCCAAGAAAGGTTTTTTTTGTTTTTTTTTTTTTGCTATGTGCATATTAAGAGCTGACAGTGTGTATCTCATATGCAACAAGAAATACAATGAACTTCCTATAATTGATCCAGAATTATTCAAAAGTTACTGACTCTGCTTTTAGGATTTCAGGCATAGTTCCTTACAATTAGCAGGCACATACTTAATTATCTAGTCTGTTTCATTTCTAAAATTAAGCTTGCCTGTATCACACTATTTTCTCCAAAACTTCTGCAATCTAAAATTAACTCAGAAAAAATACTAGAAAGTTGCTGAAATTTACCCGAAATTAAGATGCAGAAAGAGACTTTATAGCTCTGAGAACAATGCAGTCAGTCATGTGTCTTTGTATTATCATTATCATTAGGGTAATCTTGAATCCCCTGCATAGAGCAATGCTTTCCAAACCATCTCCATTTGCAGGGCTGACAGTACTAACTTTGTGCTCAGCATCTGAGCATCAAGAGCAACATTTTCCAGTTGGGTTTTTGCCACTTTATCTCCCTTAAGATTGAAGTCACACAGCTAAAATTTCACAAGGCGCTTTAAAAATTACCCACATCTTCAATGACCTTTGCTGCAATAAAGAGCAATAAGGATATAAAGTGTACCAAAAAATCATGCGACTCTGACTCACATGTGAAACTTCTGTTGAGGCACAGATCCTCTTAATCTAGCGCTGAGCTCTTCACCTCAGTTTTACACCAATTTGGGACACCTTTCCTTGTTAATGTTCTGTTCTTGCTCACACCACAAGGATAATTCCCTGGTCTCAGAATAGCAAGTTAATATCAAATCCCACTAACACAGATATCACCACTAGAAAATATTTCAAGTCACTATTTTGATGCAGAACTGGTTACTTCACTGCTATGCAAAAAGCTATTAACAGAAAGTACTGTTCTATTATTTTTCCAGATATATATCCATACATTAAAGCCAAATTACATAGTAAGATACTACAGAAATTAGTATCATTAGCAATTAGTTCATCAGTGGCTCAATAAGTAGAAGGCAGCACCTTTGGTAAAGGAGCAGAGGGAGAAACTTCACCCTCCTACTGATGAAATTTGAGCAGATTCCCACTCTGCTCAGATGCTGATGATGGGCTGGGCAGCTGCAGCTTCTCTGGGAACACAAACAACCAACAAAGACCCAAACAACTGGGAGGAATGACAATTTCTGCTTAGACACAAGGCAGCTAGGGGAGCAACCTGAAAATCTGAATGCAAAACATTCAGGCACAGCTAGGGCAACTGGAAAGGCTTCTATTGAACAACATCCTCTTCCCCCAGTTATTTTAAATGCTGGTAACCCTCAGACATTATACCTCACTGGCCATGACTTGCAGCAGTGGTCCTGCCCTCTGAGCCTTCCCATTTTTCACTGGTATTTCAAGTTTGCAGAGAGATATTTCACCTGTCACACAGCTCTTGCTGAATCAGTTTCCCACAGTGACATGCACTGAAAGATTTAGAAATTAAAATTCTTGCCATGTCATTTAAGAGAGATTGAACCAAAAGTACCATTTCTTTTCATCCCCTGCTCCAACCTACATTCCAGGCAGAATTGCCAGGTATGAAATTCCTTTTGGTGTGTGCATGTGGCTTTTACCCTGCCACCAGACATCCACAGCCCATGCCTTGCCATCCTTCAAACTTGAGTAGTACTTGAGTGCCTAAATGAGTGAGAACAGCCACAGGAAGATTATCCATCAGCACCTTGATACTGTGGCAAATGCAAGCAGCATCCACTCTAACTTCTACCTACTTGACACAGATTTAGCACATGGAAATGAATCCAAGGCAGTCTGTGACAAAAGGGATCCGTACAAATCATTCTTATAGGACACTGAAAATGTAATGGGATCTTCTCTCCAGGGATACCTTTCTGTAGGTCTGATTCCATATTTTTACCTGCTGTAAAAACATTAAAAATGAGGAAGTGCAATATGGCTGCAAATCATAAAAAATATTGACAATCCAAATATGAGACATTTCTCCCCATGTCAGAGCCCTCTCCTGTAGACAGAAGCTGTAATGATGAAAGAGATATAGATGACACAATTTTTAACTTTAATTTCTGCTGATAGAATTATTAGAGCATTTGCCCACAATGAATGAGACTGAGACATCCAAGTTAATCTGATATACCCTACCAGAAATTCACCAAAATGAATGTTTTAATTATGGTTGTAGACTCCCTTTTTGCTTCTCCTTCTCTGAGTCAGGACTATATATTTCATTTTCTCACTAAACAGAAGTCAAACTGTAGCCAGTCTGCACTGTTTGGGTAAAGACAAATTAAGATGTTGTCCCTTAGGTGACCATCACAGAAGGGTCTCCACTCACCCTTACCTGCCTCCTCCTCAGCCTCACTGGCACATGCTCCATGCTCACTCCCCAACCCAGTTCTGTCAAAATGTTTTGGTTGGGTTTAAGAGCCAATTACTGAAAGTGTTTAAGCTAACCCAGATCATTCTGACAGAACCAGGCTGGTGAAATACATGTGCTGTAATGCTGGCAATGCTGAGGAGGCAGTAAATTTTGGAGACTGGAAAAGAGGGCAAGCAAAATGCAAAGAGAACATGAATCACCTGCAGCCAAGCAATGCACCTGGCTGAGGTTCAGTAACATGCTAACTCATGGGCTGTGCTACTCATCTTCACCCAGATTTTGATAAACTACTGAAAATAAACTTCTGGAATTGCTCAGCATCTTGCAAATTTCCATGAGATCACAGAACCCAGTAGGTCATCTGCACTGCTAACAGTGGGTAACAGATGGAATTCCATTTTGGCCTTTTTATTTTCCGGCTCTGCCTCCATCTCCCTGTTGAAAGGAAGGAGTTTTGGTTTCTGTGTGGTGCTGTGTTGAGAATGGCACAGGGTGAACCCTCGATGAGAAAGGCTGAGCACACAACCAGACCAAATCTCATAAAGGCTGAAGACAAAGCTCCAAGTCAGGTTGTGCACACAACAATTGTACTGAAGCCTCACTTTGAGCACATTGGGAAGAGTCTTGTGGGAGTGGAACCACTGCCAAGTGGTTTTCCCAGTGAGCAGCTTGTTGAGTAGAAGATAATAGCCAGTACTGAAAGGAAGCAAGCAGGACAGGACAGAGCAGAGCTGAGAGAAAGGCCACTGGGGAGAGCTGCTCTGCAGGCCAGGTAGGGGCTGCTTTCACAGCCAAAAGAAAGCAGAGACCAGGAGAAAAGCCCTTTGTGATGTTCCATGGTGAGTCAGTCTAAAAGCCAGCTCTTTCACCCAGCATGCCCCCCTCACCTATTTCATCCCTGCTACACACATGGCTCTGGAGTTGGAGGCAAGAGCTGGAAGACATTAAAATATAATCCAAAAATACATTTTTTCCACACTGAAAATAAAATTCTGAAGCCGTTGGAGAAGTAAACTATGGAAATGTTCATCTTATAAATTTCTAGTGCAGTCATTAAGCCCAGAGAGGCCTCCTCCCTGTAAGAAAACTCCCACAGTCCTGTGTAGAAGCTTTAAGTGGTTATGCTGAGAAAGATTTGGGGTCAAGCCTATAAAAATCCATAAGTAAACTCCAGAAGTAGATTGGACTCTGCCACATAAGTAAAAAGTACTGCTGAAAGACTAGGGCCAGTATGTGCAGCCAGGCAGGAAATGCACCTGCTAGAGCTTCACAGAGTTCAGTGGGGCTGTTGAAAGGAGACACTGGCATTTCTCAGTCCCACTGGCAGGGCAGGGAATAAAGAGAACATTTAAAAGAACAGGAATCACCTTACCACTTCTGGAAGCACCCTCTTCGCAAGATCGTGGATGGCTTTGATCACAATACATATAGATGACAGGAGGAATATGACACCCAAGATAACACAAGCCCTGGGGAAAAAATAGAGAAAAACACAAAGAAATGTTAAGAACGTATTTGAAGTTGCCAGCTCTTCCAGGGTAACAGAGGGTAACAATATTAATAATAAAAAAATGTCTTGAGAAGCTAAAAATAGAGGCTAAAAATAGAACAGAATTAAACATCCAGTTCCTCTCCCATTCTAAAAATCTGGATTATGTACGAGAAGACAGGGCATACCAGATGATGTTCCTTTCTCTGTGATGTTTCAGAGAGAAAGACCTGCCACTTCTGCCCTGATTTATCATAGGGTCCTCTAGAGATCTGTCTCTGTTTGTTTGTTTTGCTAGGATCTCCCATCAGAAATAATCAAGGGAACTTAATTCTCCTTACCAAACCAGGAGAGATGTTTGGCAAATGTGGTCAGTAGCATAACAGAACCTGAAACTCCTGTTTCCTCCCCAGCCAGGCACGACATAATTTGGGAACTGGTCCTCAAAAGTTGGCGGACTTGCCTAAGGCCACTTGCTGAGCCCGTGACAGCTTGACATAAGGATATGCTGACATTTTATCTGAAAGCAATTCTGAAAGACAAGCTTTTCTATCATCCCCTACAGGCTTAAACCAACACAGCCACAAATATGTGAGCTGGAAACTATGGATCACACTTCCTCATGGCAGTATGTACCACTGGATGCCTGTTGAATGCATCCCCTTCCCTTAGCACACCTTTTATTCCCTGAACACTTCTGAGGACAACAGGCAAACCTTCCCTGAGGGGAATGCCCTCACCATTGGCCAGATTTTGTTCCCACATAAGTCAGAGAGTTTGGGGTTATCTCTGTAAAATTGCCAACCACTCAAGTCTAACAGCAAATATTTTGCATATTTGCCAGCAGATATGCAACTACTTCAGCAATCTTGATCTGTTTCTCTCATTCTCCAGCTCAGTTTTACTGTGGCAAAAGAATTCCCATCCACCTACTTACCCAGAAATAGCTAAAGAAGATAGAAGAAAAGGAAGATGATAACAACAGTGACAAGGGTATTAATAGCAGATAGAAATGCAGTCTGAGGTTTAAATCAGCATTCAGCAGTCATATTTAGCAACCCTAGCTTCTCCTTTATATGCTGGCTTTTGGAATCCACAGCCATGCAAAATTCATGAGTATAGTACTTTAAGCAAAAAAAAATACATGGTTTTTGTCTTTTCAAGTGTATTGATTTATCTGCAAAACCACTACAACACTGCACAGTGTCTTCTTTTAATCTCATTTGCTAGAAAGAAATCATTTCTAACTAGACTGCAAATCATGCAAAATTCAACTGCAAGTGTAAAAAATAAGAAACCTCCAAAAATTCATCTAACTACATAATAAACAAGTTGCTACTGGTTATTGTAAGCATGCTCTACTTTCACTGTACTAGACCACAAAAATGTTAATCCAAGGCAGCTCACTTCCATCTGCTAACAATCACTGCTGTGTAACTACAGAGTGTTTCCAACTGCACACGAAGGGCCTTAGTGCCAAGGTGGTTGGCAAATGCAATTTCATTAATAACATTCAATTAAATTAGATGAGCCAACTGCTGTTTCTAAACAGGTTTAAATCAACTCAGAAGTACACACAAAAACTAGTGAAAGAGGAGTTATACAGAAGTGAGGGTTGACTGATAACATAGAGAAGAATTTAAAGACAGTGCTGATAGCCTTGTCCTAACCCTTGACTCACATCTGCAGCACCTTTTGAAGATAATTTCCTTATTTTACAGCCATTTCTACCTGATTTAGTGTCAGAGGCTCCCACTCAGTAGCTACTAAATCATTATAGTTATAATTGACCTATAAAACAAAATAATAATTGATTGCTACAGGTTTGATAGGTAACAGAAAAGCTCTAATGAAGAACATATGAATCTGGAATCTCCTCCAGTCCCACGAAATATATTGCTTCTAAAAAGAAAGAGGAAGACAGAAAATTTAGTCAAAACATTTTAAAACATAATGGAAAAGCTTTACTTGATTTTCAGGAAGAATAAGCTTTCTGGAATCTTTCAGAATGCTGTACAGTTTGAAGAATAACAGACTAATTCAGAAAGGACAAGGTGAGGACAAATCTCTGATATTCAGGCAACAACCAACTTTTAACTCAAATGTAGCTGAAACTTCCAAAGTTGGATGTTTTTCTTAGAGCCAATGGCATTTGGAATGCAAGAGTAGTTAAAACTACAAGAGAATTTAACAGTGAAACCACTCAGTCTTCTTTAGCTTGCTGTAGGTATTGGTAGCTGATCATGATCCACCCAAGATATTCCTTGATGTGTTTTTGATGCAGCACTTGTATGTGAAAATCCAGAAGACAACACAAAGTGTAATTGATTCTATTAGAAATTATCTCATCAGTACTGTCAAATTTCCAGTATTATTTTGCCACAGGTGAAACACTCTTGTAAATTGGTTGTACTGAGGCCTCAGGCACTGAGAGGGAAATTATTTAGACTCCCAAAACCATCAAAGACTTTATACAGCTTTGGAGTGCTAGTTCACTTCTAGTGGAATTCAGACACCTGCATAAATCCTAAAAACTAAAGCTTGATTCTGGGAGAGCTACAGCCTGACCATTTTCAAAAGACATTCTCCTGAAAGCAGTGTTACAACCCACATACAACCCATTTATATTTACACAGCCCTATAAATACCTGTTTTGCATTACAGCAATATTTGCACTCAGGCCCATCAGAAGCAGACCAGTGTAACTGCATCACACAGCACACAGCTGCCACCTCACCTCTTCCATCACCTGTGCCCTGTATGCAGCTCTAGCAGACATAATCCTTCATTTTGATGACAAGTCCTCACAACTCATGAGGAAACCAGAGAAGGTAATCAATCACTGTAAGCACCTGATATTCTTTCTCTCAATCAAAAATTTGTTACTCGGCATAAGTGAGTGGCTTTTAAGCAGGTAGATATGAAAAGCACTGAGATTCAGGGGATTCCATCTCCACAAACTTTCAATTTTCAAGCTGCTATTAGTAAGTTCCACTTTTTTCCTCATTTAATCATGAAATTAATTTCCTAAGGAGAATAAGTCCAAAGATCCAATTCATTTCCCTTTAGTAGGTGCAGCAGAACAGCCTCCTAATTCGTGGCAGTAGCCTTAATTCTACCTTGTAGTTTGCAACTATTTTTTATAATTTCCTACAGGTAGTGATAAGACTGAAATTCTGTAATATTGCCAACATAGAATTAGAGATTAATCTCACTCAGATTTCTGTGGTGATTAATCTTCAACATAATGAAGTAATTTTACCTTTAGCCACATTAAACACCCTTCACATGAGTTGACCCCTTTCAGATAAAGAGGCTGCTCCCCCAGGTAAACAGCAGTCAGACTGATGTAAGACTGCAGGTTTAGATTCTCAACTTGTTTGGTAATGTTTTATAAAAATAAATAGATAATAGTAATGAAATTACAAATATATGCTAAGCAACGAGCTCAGCTATAAACTACCTCAGAAGAGATCTGGGATAAGATACACAAAGGTGACTGGAAACAGAGTTTTCCTCATACCAACTGACTGCAATGAAATAGTCAATTCAAGAGCTTTTCCTTCTTAATTATCATCCCATTCTCCTTCTGGCAAATCTTTACAGCACCACAGTACCAACGAGGGTTTGCAATGAAGCCCTTGGTAATTACTCTCCCAAGTCAATCTGCTCTCGTGCAGCAAAGGTGGTGCAACAGAATTAAGGATTCAGAAAAAATTAGTGATGCATATGAATACAATCTGCAAAGATGTGTTAATTTTCTCCTAGCAGCTCACAGAGTTGTTTTGGGGCAGTGGGAAGGGAAAAGGGTCTCATGCACTTGGTAGTTTGTTAAATCCTAGAAACTATTTTACCACCACGCTTCAAGTTCATTAAAATAATCCCTGAAATGTGATGGCACCATATGTAATAAAACAAGTGTGTCAGTAACAGTCTAATTACTTCCCAATTTTGTTAACAACTAAAATGCAATATAAAAAACCTGCCTTTCTTGTCAAATACTGCACTGTTCTCCCACCTGTTTCATTCATTGCAGTATCCCAGATTAGTTGACCACTTTTGATTATAAGGGGTGTTTGGGGGCAGGGGGTGGAGTTCATTACTTTTACCAAAGTAGAGGCTCACAGAACAACACAAGAGCCCAGGGTGGAAGGGCCCTCCAAATGTCATCTGGTGTGACATTTCATGGGAAAGGGAGCCTAGATGAGATTCTCTAGCACCCTGTCCAACTGCATCTTGAACACTTCCCACAATGAAGGCTCTGCCACCTCCCTGGGGAGCTTGTTCCAGTGACTGCTTGTTCTCACTGTAAAAACTTCCTTTCTGGTATCAAGATTACTTACCTTACTCATGGAAAACATTTTGATCATTTCAGATGAGTTACAGAGATAAATATGACAAAAAGAACTGGAAAAAAAATCATTGTATGAATCACTAGCATTTGTATTAATATTATTGAGATAGAAACTCTATTCTCACATTTGCAAAGCTGCCATCTAAATAAGATTCAGCTCCTCATCCAATTCTCTGGCAGCCACAATGCTGTAAATAAAAGACAATACTTCTAATATCTACATATTCTGGTTACCCTACAAGAGCTGGTTTACTCTATTTTAAATCTACATTTCCTTGATTGCTAAGAATCTTACCATGTTATATTTCCCTAAGAGAAATTAGATTTCCACCATGGATTAATAGTGGAACAGTTACCCAGAGAGGCTGTGGAGTCTCCATCCTTGGAAGTTTTCATGACCTGACTGGGTGAAGTTCTGAGTAACCTACTCTGATCTCACAGCTCACTGTGCTCTGAGCAAGAGCCTGTGCCAGAGACCTCCTGGGGCCCCTCCCAACCTGCATTATTCTGTGACCCTGTTAATTTTTGTTCACAGAATCTTTAACTCTGCAGGCTCTGTCAAGACCTTTCAGCACTAACAACTCCTAATAGCCCACAGAAAAGGAAATGTTAAATTGCTGCAGGCTGCTTTTACCACTGAAGTGGTGAAAAATATTACTTTGCAAGGAACTGTAACTTCACATTAAAATGAGCTGCAGGCCAGTAAGAGCAATATGAGGTCTAAGCCCAGGAGTAATGTGAGCTTCATCAGCAAAGCTGAGAAAATCAGTTTTATCATGGATACAAAATTTAATCTTTGAGTAAACCCACCAATAAAACCTCTAGAGTTTAAGTAAGAAAAAAAAATTCTGAAAGTAATTATTTTAATAAAAACTGTAAGAGTGCTAAATCCTGTTTCCCTGTGATTAGAAAGGATTTTAGTATTAGTGGCTGACAGAGTGAATATCATGTATGGAATCATTCAGGGGAAGTCACATGGTATAACATGGAAGGCAATTGCCCAGGAGGTTTTGCTGTCTGAAATTAAAAAAAATATTTTTGAGCAGAAAGTATTCATTCACTTTCTAATTCTTTATCTGTGCATTTTTCTCAATTGTCTTCTATATTTAACCACATGACAGGAACCCTTTACTATCTTTTTACCTTGCTGGTACTCTTGTTTTCATTCCTTCTTCCCAAAACCAAATACAAATTACACACTGTGACTGCTAATTCATTGATAACTTGGAACTTGCAATAACCTGCACCACATTTCTTCTACATGAGAGGCTGTCAGCCTGCTTAAACAAAGGCAGGCCTGCTTTTGTTTAACACTGGTGCTGTGGCAGCTCCTACAGACTACTTACAGGAGCCAGGTTTAAAATGCCAGTTACAGCCAGGCCAGGATTAATGCTGTCCCTGGGTGCCCCCACAGCAGCACGGGGGGCTCAGCATCACAGTCGGTAGCAAAGAGTCGAGAGGGCGTTTGTGTGCATTCCTGCAGGAGCAGTTATTGCCTCCACACTGCCAAAGGGGACAGAGGCAAATACAAACACGATCCCAAAACTCACAGTTTTATCCAGAGGTGGGGAAAAGGCAGGACTGGGGAATGGGGATGGATGGGGAAGCTCTGGGGGGTGATCAGGGGTTGAGGCTGACAGCCAGCCAGGGAATCCAGACTGGGGTAGATCGACAGAACAGAACAATCATCCTGGGAGAAGCCTTTCTGGCCACCCTAAAATAAAGTGGTTCTTGTGGTATTAGGGACTTGCCTTACAGAAAACTCTCTATCCCTTGTAATGTATGTTCACCGCTCACCACGCAGGATTTCTCAAGTATAGGCAAAATTGAACTTTGGGATCCAAAAGATGAGACTTTGGGAGGAAAAGGTTCAATTTTTGGTCACCAACAAATGATTTTCTGGTGGCACAGTGGGATTTGGCTGATGGAGATGAAGAGAAGTGTGGTAGGGAAAATGCAACAGGACTCAGAACTAGATTAGTGGACACAGGATATGGAAATGGAAAAAGTGAGAGGATGTTTCAGAGAAGGGGCTGAAAGTGCTCTGGTTTTCAGTCATTAGGGGTGCCAAGAGGTGGCTGAGGGCATTACAGGTGTGGGCCTCTGCTTTCTCTTCCCTTTATCTCAACTGCAATCCATGTTCTTCCAAAACCCACAGCTCTTCTCCTCCTCACAGCTCCACAGCAGCCTCTGTTTGCTATCTGCACACCCTAATCTGCTGTCACACAAGTGAGGAATAGGAGGAACTGGGCAAGGACCACTCCTGCCATGAAAGAAGGGTGTGTAAAGAAGCAGAGGGAAGCCCTAAGCAGCTGTGCTGGGGATGTCTGCCAGCACAGGAGCACCACCCCTGCACACAGCCCAGCAGGGGCAGGTGACAGCTTCATCTCTATTTTGGGTACTGTACCTCTGTGGCAGGAAGGGCCTGTCCAGTGTACAGCACACTGTGCCTCACGTCTGCTGCTCTTTAAATAGAGGCATCAAAATTACAATGCAGCTGTTCACTAACACTTGTTGCCATTCTGCAATAGTGCTGGGACTATTGTAGTCACACTTTTCATCAGGGTGACACCCAAAACTCTGAAGGCTGTAACATCTGCCTCTTAAACTCATTAGAAGACTTTCTCTAAGGAGAACTAGCCACTGTGACATATTATGGTGATACACAAGCAAAAGATGCAATGTCAGCCTCAGGCTTGAGATCCCTGCTTATTTGTCATGCTCTGCTGCTAATGTAAAGCTTCCTTGTGTCCAATTAGATAGTTATATTAGCTATTGGTGTAGCTTATCTGTCATCAGATATAGTTCCTGAAGAGGTTTTGGACACCAAACTGTACAGAATCACAGCTGTCCACAGTATTTACACCTGCCTGGTGCTGGGTGAGGAGGGATGGAGTCAATTTAAGATGCACTTTAAAAGGAACAAAGTGGGCTTGCTGCTCATCACACATGTTCCATAATCCACCCCCAACTGCCAGGATCCAGATCCGCATCATTACAGCTACTCCTGTTTTCTCACCATAGAAAAAAAAAAAAAAAAAAAAAAAAAAAAAAAAAAAAAAAGCCCAAAGTAGGTTACACAATAAAGAGAAATCAAGTAATAGTCAAAATCACCATTAAAAGTCAATTTTTCAATTATTATGTTAGAAAAGAATGTTGCAATATCATGTGATCTAACTTCTTAAAAGACATGGAGGGGAAATGCCCTTTATGTCTGAGACTCAGATCAGCTCTGTTATGGAACAGTTTCATGCTGAAAGTGTTATAGGCCTCCTAAAACTTTTATTATCCCTAAGGATTTCAACTAGTTTCTGCAGAACAGGGTATTTACATACTTTACCATCATGCAGCTGAACTGGAGCAACAGTTCCATAAATAATTTGATACTCCAGGTACAGAATACCTACCAGAAAAAGCTAACAGACATTTCTACAACTGGGGGGAGTTTGAAAACTCTTGTGACCTGTTTTCTAGTCCTTAGGTCTGCACAGACTGTGCAGCTGCACTTGGAGTACACCTGCCTTACAACCACCCTCTCTTGGCTTCAGCACCGCTCCTCCACTTGCAGCAGATGATCAGAGACTCTGCCATTCCTATGAACCTGGAAATTATAGCCTTTTGAGAACTTCTATAATATTAATTTTTATGGTGATCCTCAAATTCCAGCACAGAAAACATCATATCCCTGATTTTACATGCATAGGCCTATGTGTAAATACTAGGCAATACACACAAATACTGCTTAATCAACTACCAGTTAAGTAAAAGGAAAGGCTTTCATAGATTTCAGATCTAGTTCCAGTAAAATCATTGCCAAGTCTACAGATGCCACAGTTTTTGAAACAGATTTTAGAATATATAAATATATACATTTTCTATTTCATATTCAATATAACTTGTATGTGAAATGATTTTTCATGTGTGCACGCTTAACTGTAGGCATACATGCATTTCTGCCTGGGTAAGAGCAAAGTTTGTGATTGATTTACTTTTGTTTGAATATGGGATAATGAATTTATAGAGAAATTATAATGTTTATTAAGTCAGCCTAATAAAGTACTTCTGAAATTTGAATCTAGCACTGTACCTGCATGCAGAATTTTGGCCAAATATTTCCGAAGAAAGAATGGTTTAGAAATTTTGGGTGTGGTTAAGAAGAAACTATACTTCTCCTCCTATAAATCAGCTATCTGAGCACAGGTGAGCAGTCCCTTTGAAAACCCTTCACTGTGCCTCATTCTGTGGGAGAGACATGCAAGTGTGGAGTGAGGCTGAACTCCTGCTAGATGAGAGCCACACGTGAGCTGCAGAGGTAGGTTCTGAGCTGTTTGCAGCTCCATGCATTTGACATTTTTCCAGATCACTTAGGTATTCCATTCACTCATCACAAAAGAGCTTTGCCTCCAGCCACAGAGGTTTGCCCTGAACTGTGGGTAGGTGTGGATTTTGCCATCTGTGCTTCGAGTCTCTTTCGAATGTATGGTACAGATAAAATTATCCACAGTTTTTTCAATGTGACTGATATGTTGGGTCTGAACCCAGAGGATTATTTTCATTCAACACTGCCTAAATAGACAGTGCTCATTTAGCTGGGTTAACCAGTACAGCAAAGCCAATCCCCACATGAAAATTTAAATACAATAGAAATACTGAAAATTTGGGTGGTTTTATTTAATTCTGTGAACAGAGAGAGAATATGCCTGGAAACCATATAGATCAATATGCTTTCTTCTTGAATCAAAGAGACAAGAGCCAGACCTAACTCTGCAGCATGACAGTTGTAGAAAGTGGCTTCTAACTCTTTCAAGCTTTGAGAGCAAAAGTAGGATACATCACAATCCATATTCCCCATATGCCTCGTTGTAATGCACATATATTCAGTATAACTTCTGCAAGGCTCCCCATGACCAAATTCCAGGGTCAATATTCCCAACTGGTGTCACCTGAACAGGAGCAAGAAAGAAAAAAGTTTCAATTACTTTGGAAGGAGAGGCTCACTCTGTCTTAGGGTCTCACATGCCATCAAATTTTTTAATGTGATTTCTCACGTCATGTCTGATAAGGAGCAGTCAAATATCTTTCTTGGAGATTTAGCTGAAGCTGAATTCATGAAGAAATTCATGGATTAAGCTCTTACAGTTGTGTTTTTCAGAAGATCAAAACAGGTTAGAACACCAGCTCGTCCTCCCCATAATTTAGGAACATATTAGGAAGCAAATCCCCAAGACAGGCACTCTTCACGTGGCCAATGGTTCAGCACCCTGAAGGTACCAAATCCACAGCCACAGCTGAGGTGTGGAGATGAAAGTTAAGTTACAGGCACGTAGCAAAGCGTTCAGGTAATTTCTAATTGCAAAAAGACACTTTTCTCCTGGCAAAAAGCTTTCTCAGAAGCAGGTGAAGGCATGACAGATATCTGCACCCATGTCTGCCACATGGTAGACTATCAAATTCCTGAAATTTTAATATTATTGCCCATGTTTCAGACAACAGCTTCACCAATATATGAAAAAAAGGACATATCTGCATCCACTATGTATTTTGTCATGGCAACATAGAGTACCACAAAATTTTTAAATTATTAGTCCATGATGCAATTTAGTTTTCTTATTACATAATTAAAGAATTAATAGCCAGCATCTGAAATAGGTAATCAAAAACTCAAACAAACAAACCAAACCACAACATCAAAACAGTGAAAGAAATGTAAGAAATGTGTGTTTTCTGCTCTTGCCATAATCCAGAATGTTCATGAGTCAGGTTTCCTACTCTGGCACTGGGTTAAGGAAGATGTTGACAGACTGGTTCCTGGGAAACACAGAATTTAACTTGATACCATCAACAAAATAATATATAACAAACACCAGCTGCAACTGTCAGGAATCAGTGTTTTAAATATGCTGTACAGAGTTAGTTTTGGCAATAAAGAACCCAGTAGCCAAAAATTCCCAGAAGTAATGGATCCCACAGGCATAGGCAATTACTCAGTCCTGTACTTCATTGTACAGAAAAGCAAGATCTTTCCAAGCAACTGAACTGAAAAAGCTCTGTTTTTTTAAAGCTTTCCCACAGGCTGTGCACATGTAGTTTGTTATTCTGTTTTTCCAGTTCTTCCTTTTGGGTGGTATTTCTCACTTTCTCCTCAGACAGAGCTCTTGCACTCCAACCCAAGTCCTTCATTCCTGAATTTAACAGAAGCTAAGAGCTGCCCCTTGGCTGTATAGTCAGTGACACGTTCAGCATCTCATGAGACATTTTTCCAGTCTTCTATTAAGAAATTACTACTACAGCTATTTACTGAGTTTATTTAAACATGTGAAACACCACTGTTGCCAAACCAGTTTCAATAAATTTCTTCCTTTAACAGATTTAGATATGCTTCCCAACAAGCTACTAAGTTGCTAAAGATTTACTAAAGGGCAGAATATTCAAGATATTTGTAAACTGGTTATGGAGAGCAGCCAGGGGGATCACTGACATTTCTTTTTGTATCTTGAATGCCTCAGTGAACGTTCAAATCACAAACCAGAAGATTGGGTTCAGCCCTGCCAATCTGCTCTAATGGCCTGTGCTTTGAGCAGGGGGTTGGACTGATGACCTGCAGGGGTGTCTGCCACCTCCAGCCTTTCTGCAGCACAGCCCTGCCCCAAACTCTCATCCCCAAGCTGCACCTGGCCCAAAGCACACAGGCAGTGGGCTCGCTGTACTTAACTGTCTCAGGTTTACCAGCTACATCAGAGTATATTTCTTCCTCTCAGTTTCTCCTCTTAGGAAGAAAAATAAGGTAGTGCAAAAATTTTATTTCAGTTTTAAGTTTTCATCTTTGGTGGAGATTCAAAATTATTGCTCTGGTTATTTCAGCACTCCTGTATATCCTTAATTCCTTGATCATTGCTTTTTTTAATGACTTGTTTAGCACCTTTACATTTCCTGCATGTTAATTTACAACCTAGCAGATCACACACAGCAAATCAAGTACTCATGAACTATGCATGTACTTGGACTCTCTTCCCACATATCTGTAGTCCTTCCCAATTCTTGCATTGCCTCAAGACCTACAACTCTTTCAAGGACTCTTCTAAAAAACATCAAATATTCATCCCACTCCCACATACTCTTTCATTAATGAGCCAGAGTTAAGCAGTATCTCAGGGCCTACAATCTTGCAGTGGTTTAATTCCTGATCTTGGTGACTGGTTTAGCCACAGCTTTTATTTTGTGTGGGCACCAATGATACAGCCAGGAGCTGTCTGAGCAGCATCAGGAAGGGTGACAGAGCCCTAGAAGTGGCAGTAAAGGACTCTGGAGCACAAGCAGTTTTTTCATCCATCCTCCCAGTCAAAGTAAAGAGATTTGAAATGGCTGAATCTGGAGAATCAACAAATGGTTACAGGACTGGTGCCACTGCCAGGGGTTCAGCCTCTTCTGGGCTCTGTGTTGTGGGTGATACCCTGGAGGGAAAGAATGAACTGAAGGGAGGAACACTGAAAGTGTACCTTCTCATCTCACCCCAGTAAACAAGAGAAATCAAATGATCTAATAAAAATGAAAGGCATTAAACAGAGTTAAACTCAGCAGGACACATTTGCATGATGGTTTCAGCGCTCCAATTCCCCTGAAGTCAAATGGAAATGCATTGGTTCCTCTTAGCAGAACTTGGCACAGCAAGCACTTCTGTACTCTTAGGAGTGCCAGCCCATAAAATGCTGCAGCTCCAACTGCCATATGGCTACATCTGAAGTAAGACTACACATTTCTTTTACATCTTAGCATTTTATTCTCAGTATTTAATTCATAGCACATCATGAGTCAGGCCGTATTCTCTGTGCCTTTTCCTGGAGGTGTGTTTTTCAGTCTATCTTTAGGTTCTCTCTCAATGACGTCCAGGAGTTAGGACTGAATCTAATGCTGCCTTTCCACTGATTTTAACAGACTTTGGACCAAATTCTTGCTGTCAAGTTTATGAAACAGGAAGTTTTATAAATTTGCAAAACATAATTAAATGGCAATTCCACTTGGCTTTTGCCAAGGAGCTAAGGGTTTTTTCAGATATGTTAAGATACACAGACAAATGTAATATTTAAATCAATAAAAGACAGACCTATAAATAAAGAACTAAACTGAAGCCACTCTGGCACACCTTATTCTGGTAAACAAGCCCCTGCACTAAGGCAGAATTTGGCCAGGCACACCAAAACAGGAGTAACACCCAGCACAACCTAAGCACCCACACAAATCTGCACCAGACTGCCCAGGAGCCTGAGGGAGGAGGCACAGGCACACAGAAAACAGGGATTGTGACAGACCAGGTGTAGTTATAGGCAGATATGAAACAAAGATTATTCATAAGCCGAGCAAGCAGCCAGCAGGCGTCATTGCAACATTTTCCCAGCATTGAGGAGGAAAAATAATTACATGCAGTCTTTCAAGCAAGAGATTGATTAAACACAACAGGAAATTAGAAATGTGCCTCCTTCAAAAATCTGACACAGTAGGAATTGCCTTAAGCAGCACAACCATCTCACCACCTCTTTGCTGTCAGTACTGGGGTGATTCTCCTGTCAGCTCTGGAAACAGAGGGGTAACCAGGCTGACTATCCAGTGATTCATACTGCCAGCATATGGGAGCATTCTTTCACTTGGTACTGAACTCATCGTGTAACCTTAGCTTTCTTCAACTGATGGCAAGTAATTCATTGACTTAATTTAGCCTTATGTAAAGGAGAGGGATTATATGAAAGCAAACTAAAAATGAGCATAAAAAACAGGAAAATATGTTTACTATTTTGCCTGTTCGCTTTACTGGCTCAGCCACGGGGATGTGTTGATTCTTCTTTTGTATTGGGATTTATTTTCTCTTTTAAATACTTTACAGAGTTCACTTGAAAAAGCCCAACAGAAGGAGATTTCAAGAATATGTTAATTGAATGTTGACAGGAATCTCTGTGGACACCCACAAAAGCAAGATACTAAAGAAATGTCTGTTAAAATCTCCAAATCTGTGCATGAAGAGTAACTTTAATCACATATTTCTGGATTCATTTTTATGAATCAATGCCACATCAGTCTTTTATGGCCTTTTATTCCAAACTGTTCTGTATGGACTCCTGCCAGAAAGGAGCTCACAGCCCTGGCAAGCTGTTGTATGAGTCTGAGTTAATACATGTAAAAATATTGCTTAATTTTTCTTAGCTTTCAGAGATAGATTGGGAAGACAAGATTGAGACCCTCCAGTGTGGCTTTCTGTCACAACTTTTTTGTTGGTTTTCTGTGAGGTTTTTTTCATCCTACCAGTTATGCAATGCTCGGTTTCATCAAGCTGCCCTTTATTAAAGGGACATCATTAAAAGTGTTTCAGTACAAAACCTACCTTATCCCCTTCTATTGTAAAATTGCAGTCCATTCCAGGGGACAGTTGAACTACTTTCCACCCAGATGGAATGCTGCCAGCAACAGCCAGCAGTACAGAGAACAACTGAAAACAGGCAAATGTACAGCAAATCTCCACCTTGATGCACCCAAAATTTGTGTAAGAGGTTAAAATCTCCTTTATGCACTAGTTGGAAAAATTCTTAGTCAATGTCCACCTGATCTTCTCAGCTACCACATGAATCACCCATAGAAATGCTGCATAATGATGCAGAACACAATTCCCACTGTGGTCAATACTGCACTGCATATGTAAAAACTTTTTTTTCCCCCATAGGATATATACAGGAAGCATTAAATATGAATAAAGAAATTGCTTGCAAAGCAAGCATAAAGAAGACATGCAAGCACTGCTGTACTCTTACTTATAAAAAAAAAAAGTTAAAGTTATTCATGTTCAAACTTGCTAAGGGAAGTACAAATAGAATACAAGCATCCAATTTCAAAAAACATACTCTGGTAAGATTAATGCAGTAAGATGCAAAATGAAAGATTTACAAATCTATTCCAGGTTGCAAATGCAGTTCACTTGATACAGGTGCTGCAAGGGAAAACAAATTGCAAAGGCCTAACCACTGCTGTGTTGGCTAGAAAGAAACTGAAAGTCCCAATCACGAGGAGGTTTGCCTGGGGACAGGTTGTGTGTTGGGGAGCAAGCAGTAAGCTGTCAGAAGGAAAGAATACTTGCTGACATGACAAAATGTTTTTTGTCACAGCTCTGGAAGCTGTAGCCTCACAGCTTGACAACAGAAGCTCTGCAGGCCCCTACCAGAGGCAGAAGCCATGAGTGTACTCACATGTACTCCCTGTGTGCAGAGTGCACAGCGGCCGCGTTGCTGTAACGCCACAAAACTATGGCTGATGACAGAACATCCAGGGTGGCATCAAACTGAAAGAGAGACAGAGTCCATTGTTGTGTGGGCCATTAAGTGTGCCCTGCACTAAGAGCAATGCATTTACCATCCTGCTGCACAGGCACAGAGCACCTTCAAATAAATCACTTTAATGAAAGAAGGATTTACGTTTATTGATCTTCACATTTTTGCCATGTTTTATTGCACAATGATACACTTCAGAGCTCAGAAAGTCAATCAAGGGATTAAAAATTTTTGAATTTTTAATCTATCACCTGCAAAGAAGTTAAGAATAAACAAACGTCGCAATCTGCCACTGTAGCACTCCAAGAGTTGAAATACTAATATGATTCTAACACAAAATCTGTAAAGAAATAAGTGTAGAAAAGTGCCTGTCAAGCATTCCTTTTTCCTGCAGTCACTAATTTCCTGCAATAGCTTTTGTTTCCAACCAAGAAAATATTAACTTTTTCTCCAAAATCCCATCCAGATTTCATCCTATATGAATGTATTATTTTGTATCATCAGCAAAATAGCAAAATTGCCGTGTTTGTACTCCCAATTAATGCAGATGTGGTGTCAGGGACACTGAAAACCAGGCTTGTAAGAACTTCCACTCTTGCATCAAACTTCCTACAGAGTCAATCTAACCTTCAAATTTGAAAGCTAAAGAGAATTTATTTGATATGAGTCATTGCTTGTCATTAGGAATTCTTTGCTCTGCCACTAATCCAGAAAGTCATGGCAAGGACTAGAGAGGAAAGCTGTCATTCCAAAGCCAATAGCAGCTTCACCATCTACTTCAATGGGAATAGGTCCCACAAAGTTCAGAAAGGAATTTCAGAACTTGGCTCAAGTCCAAAAGCAAAAATTATTTTTAATTGAGAGACAATATCTGGTGGTTAATATCTATCAACAATGAGGTATAAGCATGGATATTAAGTCTAGGATAGGACTTAATGGGCAGAAACTGAGAAAGTATAATTATAGTATCTTTGCCATCCTTTCCAATGCTTGACTTTAACAATATTTTTTCTAATCCATTATTGACTTCACACAACTTTCCATGAATTTACCATAAGAGAAAAAACACAGAGTATTTCATGTTCAGAAAAAGCCCATGGAAAAGAAAGAAATGGTAGAGAATATTTCAATTGTATCTCTACTTACAGCAAATCCAAAGGATGATGCACTGTATCTCATTACGGAGACAGCTGAAGAAAAGAAAATATTGTTTAGAATCACTTTAAATTTTCTTTTCATTTTTTTCTTCTTCTCTTGTTTCAGAGCTGCAAAACTAGTTTTAATACATGGATTTATTTCACCCAGTTCTCACTAGAACGACCTGACCAACATTTAAACAATGTCTACATAAAGATCATATGCTGCAGGAAATGGTTAGGCCACTCCAGAGATTTCTTCCAAAACTCTAATGGGGAGATCAAGCAGCATTCACAAAGTCTGTTTATGAAACAAGCTGTGTTTTAGATGCAGATTTGAGCAAAAACATTTTGAAATCACTATATCAAACTCTCAGAAAACTTGACACATCTCAAAGTGCTCCTGGCTCCAGCCAGGAGTTTCAGGCCATCTGAACTGGATGACAGAAAATTACACAGGCCCGTTGAGACCTCCTGAGTGCCATCTTTTTGACAAAAAAGCCCAAGGGTAACTCATACAGCCCCAAGAAATGCTTCAGATCCCATCATTTCAGTGGCTCCCAATGCAAAAACATCAGTAGGAAAAGTTTTGACCAGCTCTGGTTTTGACCACATAGTACCTTCTAAAAACTAAACAAGACTGAAAATGGGATAATACCTAGAAAAAACAACAATTTTATAATTTTACTCCTCACATCCTAATTTCATCACCTCAGTTTCCAGTTGTAGGAAAGCCTGTGCCAGAACAAATACTTCAGTAGCCCAGAGGAATACCAGGGAAGAAGCAGGCAGCCATGGAAGAGGAGTCCCCTGGAGATGGGACTTTATCAAACTGCAGCTCCCAGGCTCACAGCAACCCCAGCCAAGCTCTCAGGCACTGAGCAGATCCACCCTTCTTGCTGTATTTTGCTGTATTTTGTCCATCTGAAGGACCACCTGTGCTCCCTGAATAAACCCACAGAACTCTAGCTCCAGTATTAAGAGGGTTTGAAATAAAGCCTAACTATTCTTTTATGAACTGATATCAGCTAACTTAGTAAGAAGGACACATTTTTGCAGAAAAAAACCCCAAATAAACCAAACAAAACAGACTCATCAATGACTGTCAGTCTTAGGCTGATGAACACAATATCTCATTCTCAGTGTTCCTTAGAGCAGCTTGGCAGAACAGAGACACTATGATTTGACTGTTCTTTTCAGTAACAGCAAGCTGCAGTTCTGGGGTGCTTATCTTGATAAACAGAAACTAAATTCTTGGGAAAAAATAACCCTTTTGTTATGGATCTAACACCTAGGTGGGCTCACGAGCAAGCCAGATGTCACAAATATTTGGATTTTATCATTACAATTGGACAAAACACAAAGAAAAGTCATCAAGGTTCCTCTCCAGACTCCAAATTTCTCAAAGTTGAAGAGTATTGAAACAGTGTAGGTTTATATCTTCCTGTCATTTTTAAACCATGATTTCCCACACTCCATTCCCTAGATAAAAAAAGAAGCTGTATTTCTTGGTCAGACTTGCCATTGATCTGCAAATTTCAACACTTCACTGCATAAAAATACACTGCCTATCAAATTTTCATTGTCTGCCTCCTGAGAGGCATATAATTTCAAAATCTGCCGAAATTGCAAAAAAAAAGATATATAGGCATTCACAGGTACACACAAACTTGCAATGTTCCTGTCATTGCTGCTTTCATATGATACAGCTCAAAGCAACACTTTTACTCCTATTTCTATTTCTGGCTTACCCCTCTAGTGGAATTAGCTCCTCAGTTTTTACTTAATTGCCAGTTTCTATCCCAACCCAGATCCAGACTTAAAACAAACTAACTGCATGGTTCCTTTAAAAATGAATATGTAATTTCTCTGAGTGATGAACTGCATGTAGATACCCACACCTCAAGGATGCTTGAGGGGACGTATTTGATGTATTTAAAGCACAGGGAATTTAGTATGAGAACTATTTTTATTTTATGTAATCTATCACAGCAGTAACACACAATCTGTCCTGAGCTATCCAAAACAGTAATGAAAAACAAGTATTAACTAACAGTGTTGTAAGTCTGCTCAAACCTTTTTGCTAATCAGTGAATATGACCAGGATTGGCATCCTCCAACACTACCTTGTAGTGGTAACAGGCCATAATAAAGGTAATAAAGACCTTTTACACACTGCAAAGATTATATTACTTATTGACATACTGGTTTTCTAATGGAATAAACAACCCATTTCTTTTTCCTTCCAAGTCAAATAACAATGTTAAAGCACCTTCAGCCCTGACTTAAGCACATTAATACTTCTAGTCCTGGCAAGTACAGTCTTAAAGCTCCCCAGTAAGTCATCCCAGCTTAAACAGGAATGTTTGTCCATGGATCCAGGCTCTGTGGCAGTGAAAGCAGCTGTAATATTGGATTACAAGGTACCAGCAAATCCAGGTTACAACAGAGCAACCACATCCACTAAAAACAACTGGCTCCCTCTCCAGACCCTGAAGCTGAAAGGACACTTAGGGAGGTATTTCTTAGCAGCCAAGTATTTGAGAGCCCTGGGCAAAGGTAGAATCAGTGGTCCTTATGCCTCCAGTATCACTGCTGGGCTCCAGGAGGGAAGTAGGGCACTGCATGGATGGGCCACAGAGCTTTGGCTAATCCCTCACCTTCCCTCTTCCCAAAGTGCATTTTCAGCTACTCCCAGATGGGAACAAAAAAACCCTAGAGATTCCTAATCCCCATGTTGACCCAGAACAGTGGTGGGAAACAAGCAATGAGGAAAGAACAGAGCAGGCAGCTTAAAACCTCTGGGAGGCCACATTGCCATGACAGTGGGAGCCTGCTTTTAGCTGTTTTATTGGCTAAATTGGACAACATTTTATTACCTCTACAATAAAGCATATAATCCTAATGCATTTTCCTGACATTTGTAAACAGAACCTGCAAGCAGTCAGAAGCTAAAAATAGAGACAGCACAGTAAGCAACAAATCTGCTGCTGTCTCCACCTGCACAGCAATACCAATTTGTAAAGTCTGACAGCTTATAGGTCAGGTTTTGCTAGAATTCCTTCACCCCTTCAAACCAATTCCAAATTTAAAAAATAGCCTATTTCCCACACATTCTACCTTCAACAAAATGAGAGTTTTATTCATTTCATGTGCCTCAGGAAAAATCATACAACTAGGGCCCTAACTTTACAAAATCGTTTCAATTTAATTTTCCAGACATCTAGTCTGCACCAGCAGGTTTAATCCAGCTCAAATTTGTTCAAGGGTGAGGACCCTACAGTTACCCTCAACCTCTCATTTCCTCCCATGAGCTGGGAGAGCACCCTGGCACTTTTTTGCACAAAGGTAGGAGACAAGAAATAGGACAGAAAATTAACTCTGACTCCAGGTCTCTCAAACTAAAATTTTTGGGATGAGTCTGAATACAAATGAGAGATGGCACATAAAAACTGCTCCTCCACCTGTAACAAAAATCTCCTCTTACCTACTCAGAAAGGGAAAAATTATTTTTAGGCAGCTCCTCCAGATGGGACAATCACTTCATCCCGTTTGCTTTGAAATTAGTCTTTCTGAAAGACACTCTTGGATGTCAGCACATAAAATAGCAAGGCTTCAAAAGCACATGACCTGCACTTGGCAGAAATCAGTCAGGCAATTTAAACACTGCTGAAAGTGGTGGGTTTGTGTCTCTATGTATCTCTATATATCACCATGCAGATCTTGCAGGTTGTACAGTCAAGAGCAAGAAGAACTGGAAGTTCTGCTGAATCAGAAGTGAGACTGAAATACAGTCTGTTTTCATTTCCTAGTGTTGGTTAAACAACTAAAACTAATGTTAAAATAAATATTTCAAAATAAATCCATTCCAAGCAGCTAAAAACAATTAAGAAGTATTTTCTAAAAATCCCTCACAACAACTGAAGGCAAAGAACAAACATGCCTGATAATGTTAATACTTGTTAAAAATGTTACTGACCCAGATCAACAGGTACACAGGCCTTTCCTCAGGTGCCTTCTCCCTTCCCCAAAAGTCTAGTAGAACAAAATTTAAGGATTTTTAGGCACATGCATTGAATTTCCACAATCAGCAGCTACAAATGGCTGCAACACATCCATTACCTCAGACACAAGTCTGATACCTTATCTACATGGGTAGATCCAGAGTTATCCATCAGTGTCATCCTTCTAGATCCGTATTTCTATCCCAAAGTAATTGGCAAACTTGTCATTATCTATACAAAACCTTTGGCTCCTTTTCTCAGTTTATAATTGCATCACCATGATAAAGACCCGTATTTCTGCTCAGCACCATCACACTGTGTGTATCTACCAAGTGAAGCCGAAATTTAATGTACATCAAACTTGGATCTTCATCTCATTAGAATTTATGACCAATTGTAAAGAATTCCCTCAGAGGGTTCATTTTTCCATCTGCCTGAAAGGTGTCACAGCAACACTGTGCATAATGAACTGCAGGAGAGTCCTTGGAGACTTCAATCCTTGAGGAAGTTCAGCTCTGGGAACTCAGTGAACGAGGCTCTAGAGCCAGATATCAAGTCTTCAACTCCACCACTGCCTGGGGCATCACTTTCATGCCAAGAAGCCACAAAAAATCCTCAAGATAACTCAAAAATATTTGTAGATTCAGTAAGATAACAAATTTTGCTCTTAGTAGTAGTAAAGCTTTCCAGGAATAATTGTCTTTCGTTGTCTATTATGCAGTTAATTATTTTGCTTGTTTCTTGGCAACGGTCAAATCTTTAGCAGCTGCAAACTTCCATAACTTTATTTACTTCAGTGAAATACTACAGCATATATAAGTTGAATGTATTCCTCAATTACTTTTATAGAAGAAGGAAGTTGTAGGATTTTGTGCAAAGGTTTTCCTTTGAGTTTAATCCAAACATTTCTTTCCAGTTTGTTCACATGTTAGCGGAATTTTTTTAATTACTTATTGTTGTTGTTGTTATTGCTGGTTTCAGGATTTTCTGTATTAAGTAATTCATTTTTCAATGTATCGATTTTAGAATTTTTACAAACCTATTTTTGTGGATTTTGGACAGAAATGTCGATTCCCTTTGCTTACATGCTTTTTGTTTCCATTTGAAACTGATTATTCATTATACCATGGTGCTCACCAAAAGTAGCAAAGATTGAAGAACAGCAAAGCAGTCCAGACCTAAACCTGACCTAGCTGCAGATTCCCTTCTGTTTGATTTGCTTTCACCTTCCCTTTTGCCACCAGAAGAGCAGCCAGGCCTCCATAGGCACGTCCCACAAATGGGCCAGACTGGGCATGAAATAATCCTACTGCAGAAAACAGGGTATAACTTTTCAAATGATGAAAACATTACCCTTGTGGAGAACACAGTGACCCAGCTTCTCTGCAGTACCCAGCAAACTGAGCACACCAGTGATACAAAGGAGCCTGGTATAAAGCCCTGAATGACAGAGACACACTGACACTAAATCTGTTCCTGACTTGAGGAAATAAAACAAAATGCTGAGGATATCTTTTAACAGCTGCTGAAATACCTTCTGTATCCAGTAAGTTTTCCCTGCCACCCTTCAGTGAGTAGAGCACTAATAAATGGTCAGCCAGCTATACCAGAGCTGTCAATTTTGCAGGGCAGTCTTTCCCGGTGCGGCGAGAGATGAACACCAGGAACCATTTATTTTAGGAAAGCTGTAAAGCCAGAAATAAGGCAACTCCCATCAGGCAGAGTTAGCAGCAATTTCCAGGGCTGCTCAGAGCCCATGCAGGAGCAATATTCCAGCAATACTCCAGCATGTGCAAGTGCTCTGTGAAGCACAGGAGAGAGCAGGATCCCTCCTGTCTGGCATCCCACTGCTTCACACACTCCTGTACTTCCTCTCTCAGGTGCCAACCTTCTGTTTTCAAACATCATCTCAAGAAAAAAAGAACACAAATATTAGAGAAAAGGAGAACTTGGCCTTTTTTTTCAGTTTTGGCTTTCCAGGGGGCCAGAATTAAAAGAGGGCCCATATGTTACAGCTCCAGTTGAGCTTTATCAGGATGCTAAATGCATATGTTGGCATTTAAGAATAAATATAATGAAACTTTTAGATCTATAAAAAACCAGCTAGATATGTGGTGCAAACTCTCTGCAACTGAGTGCATACTTTCATCTGTTGTATTTCAAATGGGGTCACTTGAACCACCCAAAATAACTCACTGCAATGACATTAAAGCACATTGTCTTTTAATGAAACTTATGTATTATTGATGCCCCAACTCCAAAGTTAACAACTGAAATGGCCTAGAATATTGTAAATGCCTGTAACTGCACATTTACCAGGGAGTTTTTTGCAGCTTATGCCTACAATCCACAAGCTTTGTAATTTTGAGCCTGGAACCAGATTTCAAAGCCAAAGGAAGCAGTTTGTCCTGAACAGGGACAAGGAAGGAGCGGTGCCTTGGCTAAAAAAAAGCCACAAATTACCACAAATGTTGGGTGATACCAGACACATTCCACAGCTGTTTGAACTGAAGATTTGTAACTTGCTGTATCTAGATTTAATGACCTGAGAGACTCTCCAAACACAAAATTTCTCTCATTTTTTTGTTTTACTGACTAGAGGCAAGAGAAGTATTGAGGTCATACTCAGCACAAAATAAAAAAAAAACCTGTTCTTGGGAGTCTGACCAGTTGATTTAAAACAAAATTAACAGAATAAGCCAGGACACTGAGGTGAAAACCCTTGTCTGACCTAAAGGGGTTTCTGGAAGCTGCATAGGGATTCAACAAACTCATGTTTTATAAATGTGGCCTCGAACCTGTAACAGCTTGGACACAGATTAAACATTTCTACCAGTCATTGAAGGTTTTGAATAGTTAATCAAAGAGATGAAACACTGCCATTATTCTCAGGTTCTGGTAAGTTCCTGTCCTGTGGTCACATTAGAAAGATGAAGAGATCCTTTCTAGAAGATAATTAAAGAGAGATATTGTACAAAAGCTCAGATGTATTAACATAGAATTTATATGCAAGGATTCAGGCTAACTGCAGCACAACCAGCAATGAATGTATGAATATCATTGGCTGTGTATTGGTGCCTGTAAGAAAAAAATATTGCTAATTTAGAAGTGCAGCACCCTTAAAAGAACATAAGCAGTGAGAACTGCCTCCCCTGCCCCAACAGGGTTATTTGTCTCCATTCCTGTAAAGAAGCCTACTGGCTTCATTTTAAAAAGATGCTCAACTTGAAGTTTAACAAACTTAGAATAAAATAAATATGTCAGAAAAGTCCAAGAGCCAAAGCTCCAGACTTGGGGTATTTTTTTATTTATTTTTGCTTATTTCTATTTATTTTTATGTTCCTGTTTCAAATTTGACTTGACTGTGAGTAAGTTAGGGTATTTTAGAAATCAAGAGCATTAAAACAAATCAGTGCTGCTGTTAAAAAAACCTAAAAACAATTAAATATCCCCAGCAGACAGACAGACACAACCCAGTTTTAAATACCTGGAATCACACTGCAATCTAACCTCTGCTCCACATAAATTGGTAGAGAGAAGTCCAACGTGGAGGATGCAGATCAAGACAGAATTTGGTTAACTCTGTCATATATCATATTCTAGAAGTATATTTATATTTCTAGAACTATTACAACTGTGCTGTAGCTCAAATATAGTTCTTAAATAAGAAAGAAAACCACTATCTATGGTTAAAGTTTACTCTAGTTTGATTCTTCCCAGCAGTCTTTAAATTTAGAGAAAATAAACATATTTTAGCCATGGTTAGCATTTAAAACCAGTCCACAAAGGCACTGGCTAAATTCTCCCTTTTCCACACTGACTGTAAGAACTCTTTCGTAGTATCTGCTATCCATGACACATCACAGATGATTTTCAGCTTATGAAAAAATGGAAGCCTTCCAGATAATAGTATTTTCACTGAAATTCCATGTAAATATACACATTTTTGAACAATGTTCTTTTATTTTCCCTAGAATTTCAGTAAAATTTAAGCAGCTCATCAGATGAAGAAATGCCTAGCAAAAGTTTGTATTTACCATGAGAGGTTTTCCAAACAAATTAGAATCTATTTTATTTTATGGATTTTAAATTTCCTTTCACTATATGTGTGGAGGAAGTCATGGGTTTTGAGGTCATCACAGACAAGTAACTCTATTTACAATTGCCTCAAAAATAAAACAAACTGAACAATTACAGTAGTTTTCTTATTTCAGAGGAAAGGAAAGAGAACTGGATCAGGAGATATATCAGGAGATATTTGAAGATCAGAGATCCAAAGTTTAATAATCCAGAAGAGCTGGACTCTGAAGAGAGAGTGGAACTGTGTGAGAAGGCAGGTAGATCCAGGTGGCTGGCACAGTTTCTCACACCATACTGCCAACCCTTAAACCTTTCCCAGGATTCTTATCTCTAAATGGGATGCAAGTACTTCCACAGCCCAGGATGTTACACAGGGAAAATCATTTTGCCTTATGAAAGGATGGAGTAATTCTGCAAAGAGTGACAGCAGGCACCACGAATGTCTTATCTATTCAAATAAACTGTGTAGTTCCATGTCCTGCCTTTTATGATATTTCACATTCTCAAAGCACTGCCTTAACTTTTAGAACAGCAAACTTTACCCATGGAAAACAGTACCCCAATTAGAAACGGTCTGTAGGAGATTTATGGCATTCCTACAGCTCAACAGTTGTGAGAGACTATTTTTGTACTAAACGTATTTGAACAGACTTCTGAAAATCAAAGCAGATTTTCCTTCTATAGAGAAATACAGCACGTCTTCAGAAGTGTATTGAGTGCTGAGAAAAAATTCATTTTCAAAATAATTTTGCATTGTCCTTTAACTTGCACTAGTATAATGTAATTACAGTTACTGAAACTGATGTGACTAGTGCACCTCCAGTGATAGGTTTTCAAAGCTCATTTTTGTCCTGCTGAAAAATGTCTATTTTCCCACAAATGCAGTGGGAGCCATGAATGCAAAGGTGACTATTTTAAGCATCTTTCATTTTAGCTTCTTTTGAAAAGTTCTGAATTTGGAACAGAGAAAAATGAGTCCATACAAAACTGTCAGCTGGACACCAATTAATGAACACACCCTAAAAAATTATAAGAAAGAACTATTAAAAAATTACATTCAAACTCAGGTACTTGAGGGCACAGAGGCAGGCTGAAACTTTTTTTAAAAAACCATTTCTAGTATAACCACTTATCTGTGTTCCATTTTTTTTATAAAGGTAAAAGAAGATATTTGCTTTGCATTTTCCTTGATATTTTTGTCTAGCTCCTCCCTTAACTCATAGGTGGTTGTCTTGCAATGCTGTTCTTGAGGGGGATAAACAGAAATAGAAAAAATTCTCTTCACCTCTACCTTTGGGATTTAGAAACCTAGGGCTGCTGCCCTGGTTGGAGCCCATCCACACCTGACCAATACCAAAATTGGAGGTTTATATTCATTTCTCCATGCATGGCTCTCCTGAACGTGCCAAGAATGGAACAAGGTGTGTGTGAGCACAAGACTAAAAGAAATTCACACTCATGACATTTCATCTCATACGAAATGTTTGTTCTCTGAGCATTGTAATGAACTTAGAAATATGAAAACCAGGGAAGATCCAAACTGAAAAGCATTGGTTGTTGAAAGATAATTAGTTGCCTTCACAGCCCTTTTCATCATCCCTATCAATTTCAGAGACAAGACACGTATCAGGGCACCCCTTTTTAATTAGAAGGCTAGTGAGCAGCTCCAGAGCCAAAACAAGCTGCCAAGTATAATTAAGCAGGCTGCCAGAATACAGCACAATCTTAGAGACTTTTTCTTTTATCAAGGGAGATTAGGAATGCACCATCCCAGGCACCTCAGTGACTTACTGGAGAAACTTTAAAACCTGGGTTTACATACATATCTAAACAGAATTCCAATTTAAAGTTGCTTTTTGATGTAAAAAAATTTAGATACCTCAGCTGGCTGTGGGAAAGGACATCTGATTAGACTCCTTCAGCCCATTTTTGCATGTAGGAGTATGAGGACCTGTTCTCAGAAGTTAAGAACACAGCACATCATGCTAAGGACACATCTACATACTTCCTCACAGCTCCTCATACCCCATTAGATCCTTTTATTTAATCTTCAGTTATAACAAGTGAAGGTTCAATTCCTTCCAGGTAAATCTCTCCCAGAGCTGTGCCCACACTCTAAGAATCTGCAGTTTTAAAAATGTAAAATCACTTGCAGTCCCTTTACTGGTCAGTATGTTCAAGAATGTTTCTTTATGTGGTATATTTGACAAAGCACCAAAATTCACACCTGGAAGAATTATATTGGAATAAAGTAATAGATATTTTGGAAAATAAAATTGGGAAAATTGGGAAAGCTACCACAATTATAATAAATTTTACTGGGCCATTTTGCTAACAAGCCTACACAATGGCAAAACAACAATGGTCACTCAGAATCAGCAAGTTTATTCATAATTTAATCTCAGTACTGTCCTATCAATATTTATTTACATTTACTATATTCTCAGGTAATCAGTGACAGTTTATCACTTAGATTGTTACACTATAAACTCATTTCTATGACCAGATACCTGGAAATAAAGAGATGACTGAAAATGTTACGTTGTTCATTCAGTTAGACCAAATGGCAGATTTTATCACCTGTTTCCATGTATTTTATCATGGGCTGTGATGAAAGTAACATTAAACTAACATTTCCATCTCTGATTGGGAAGATTTTGTTATTTGCACAAAGCAGTGAAGTAGTTCAGGTAACTCAAGTAAAATGGATTTATTTCAGCTCACCAACTAAAAGATAGCAGACCCTGGCTCCACTTGTCATACAGCTGCTGGAATGCCAGGAAATCTTCAAGTTTGAAGTGGATTATTAAAGCTCATTTAATAAAACTCACCAAGCAATGAAAATTCACCCTTCTTGCACAAACTTAATATTAACATTCAAGTTCTGAACACAAACTATTCTGCAAAACAGATAAAAAGTCAGGAAGAAAAATAAAAAAAAGTATATCCTCCGTGCTATCTTTTATCTTTTTAAGCTGAAATATGAACAAACCTTCCAGGAAGAGAAGCAGCTCTCTGCTGTGTCTCTGTTGAATGTGACTGGAGGGAGGAATTGCAGGCCCTTCAGACAAATCTCTTCCTCAGACAACGTGTTAATCTCAACAGTCTATTGCTGAGGGCTGCAATATAGAACCCTGTCATCAATCCTCCTTCAGTGGTGCAGCATGGAGATGACCTGATCTGATGCAAGGATACCACAGACACTCTGCACTCATAAAATAGCTCTGCACTCAGGCTCCAGAGCAAACCCAATGTATCGTGTTAGCTGTGAGCTCCACGTCATTAAGCAAAAATTTAAATGAAATACAAGACTTACTAACAAATTTCTGTTGTTCTGTGTTAAAAAAAAACAGAAAACAAGCTCTGTTAGTAGCTTTTAAATGCAGTAATTCCAAATAAGCCATCTTGCAAACATGTAATGCACATTCCATAACAAAAACGTTTTAAAACTGTTGGCAGTTTTCTCCCAGTTGCACGGTCTTGACAACAGGCAATAGGGAATCACATCCAGCAATTCAAAGACTGGGAAGAGCTTCCCTGACAGATCCAGAGTTGCAAAACCAAAAGAAAACCCACTAAGTGACTGACATACCACACTGCTCTGCATCTGCCCAATTTTAGAGTAATTGGCTTGACACATCTGATAATTCTGATCAAAGTTAACAGAAAACTTGCAATCATCTCTGATGAGATGAACTTAATTTATCTGGACAGAAAACATTACAGATAATACCATAAAAAATGTGATGATGAGATAGGGAGATATTACAAACTTGTACACTGCTATTTACAACACATAATCATGTCAATAAAACTCAAACTGCATCAATTATTTTTTCTGTTCCATGCACAACTACTCCAAGGAGTAAGCTCTAAAAAAGCCTTACAAATATACTCCCAGGACAAAACCTGTTATTTCAGGTAGCACATATGTATTTTTTAACATACAAAGAATTTCTGCTGTTGATCTTTTTGTTTTTCTTTTCTATTATGCAGCCTTCAAAAGTAAGATGAAAATATTATGTGCCAGTGTATAGGGAATGTTTAAAGCAGAGTTGATATGCACTTCACTTGGAATCCAAATGACTTTTCAGTGGAAGACACTAAGCAACAACAATCCATGGAATCATCTAAAATATCCTGACTTAATTTTTCTGAAATGATAAGCATAGTCTCTGAAAATCCAGTTTCAAGACTGCTGCAGTTGCCCTTCTGAAAATGGATCTAACTTTAAATGGGTTAAAATGTCTTCAACAATATGACACAGTAAAAGTTTTTAAAATTTTTGGCAACACTATATTTTTTAAAACATTTTTTCAGATTATTGAAAGCAAAAACCCAAACATGTGCTCACAATTTTATAATTCTTAAATCTTCATTTGCTCTCCTTTTAGAGATCAGCCAGTATCTACTCATTCTCTGGCTCCATATATGAGTAATGATGGGTTCGTGCTGGTTTTCTTTGTCCATTTGTAAATCATGTTGAGAATACTTGCTGGTTTAAACAAGCAGAAACCTGGAATTACTAACACCAGAATGCTGGACTCGTATTTAAAAAAGCCCAGCAGTCTGGATTTGTAGTCACCAACCCTGACCCTTAACGTGACATTAATTTAGTAGAAGTGGTGGGTTCTGTGATGCCTGAGAATACCAACACTACTGTAGCACTGCAGAGAGACCAAAGATGCCTTGCCCACTATTCCCACCGTGCCAGAGTTGGTGTTTTCCTTCCTTGGCAAGGCGAGCCTTTAAGCCTCCTTGGCCTGATGCAGCAGTGCAGCCCCAGCCTGGCTCCCTGAATGACGCCAGCCCCGCTGCCCCAGGTGGATTCACGTGTGATTCCACTCCTGCTTTCCCTGCCTGCTGCCTGATGGGGGAACATGTTCCTTCTGCAAAGCCTCCCAAGCCAGAACAGGTGTTTCATATTCATTGACAGCCCTCATTGTGTTAGCTCAGCCCCTGCTCTGGATGACCTCACTGCCTCCCCCACAGATGAGACATCCTTTTAAGTTTACAAGTTATGGGATTGTTTTCCCTGGGTTGCTCTTACTCATCCTTCCAGCTGCCTGGTGGTCAGGGCCATAAGACAATGCTAAGCCTGCTTTGCAGCAGCACAAAAGAGACTGCAGCAAGTTCATTCAGCCACTTTAAGAGAAAAATCAAGAATAAAAAAATCAGCAGTGTAAAATGAATGTCAATGATCCGAAGTTAATGTGTGCAAGCACACGAGTTAGTTGTCATTGTAGTCTTGTTATAGAAGAGTCTAACAAATATTTTCCCCTCACCCCCAAGCATATTGACTCAGGAGATATTATTGCAGCATTCAAACAAGTAGATTATATTATTATGTTGATAGTCACTTACTATTGGAAAGCAGAAGGAACAAGTTACTTTTTGTCACCCATGCAAAGGGAATTAGAGGGAGTTCTGGAGTACTCTAAATTCACCTCACTGTCATTTCATGGTAACTTGATTGCATACTTAGGAGGTGAGAGTCCAGAGTCTCAGACTGTGTAAATTTACACCAAGTTCCTCAGACATGCTTGTTTATTTATACTACTTGATTATCTTACCATCATACAATTGTGCTTGTAACGCTCCGCAAAATTTAAAATATTCCATTTTGAATAGAGTAGCAAAGAAGTCTAAAAATTTCCATGGAAGTTATTGAGATAACTTGATCAATGATAGTGGCTGGATAAAAGAATACTAACAAGTGAAAACATTATTTGCAAACATATGTTTGAAATGCTGAAAGATAATATCTTTTCTTCAAATAAGAATTTTTAACAGCTTCTTAAGTATCCTGATTACTTCCTTTTGCATACTATCTCTTTCAAAATATGCTGCCATATACCATTTCCTTTCGCCAAGAAATAAAATAAAGAAATTGAAAGAAATCTCCAGAGAGAAAAAAATTAATTCAGAGCTAGAGCTGAGGCTCCTCTGGGGTAGGAAGTAGGAATGACACAGCTGCTTCAGATGGAAGCCATGAGATTAGTCACAGTTCACTCATATAGTCTTGAAAGGGCTTTAGAGCAATTCTGAAATTTCTTCTGCAGCAAGAATGTATCCTTGTGCAGGAGAGGAGGGGGTCATTCTGAGCAGACACACTGCAGACAGTTAACCCTAACAACATTAGTAAAATGGATTTGCAATATCCCACATGTCAGAAAGCTCTTCTGGCACCGAAACCAATCTTTTTAATATGGCTCTATCTATAGGCTCGTCATTTCGAAGAAAATACTTATTGAATTTCTGGCCTCATTTGCATTTTTTATAAATATATGACAAAAAGAACAGCCATGGCTCAAGATCAGTCACCAGGTACACTACACATCCACTTTCTGTGGCATTTAGTACTGCACTGTATTTTGACTTAGCAGCCACAAGACTGTACAAACTACCCAGGAGGGATCTTGGACTCTCCCAGCTATGTTATCCACAACTCTGGTACACAAATGACCTCTTGGAATGGCAGTTCACTTTCAACAGACTTTCCAAACTGATGTAATCAAAATCCTGAATGCTGTTTGATGGATCCCAGTCACAACAAGGAAAATTCAGAAGTATCAAAAGCCTAAATCATACTCTAAAGATGCAATTTATTTACTTTTTTTCATTTGTTTGCTTCAGATGCATGATCTTCTCAGGAATGCATAGCAAAAGCATCCCTCTGTTGTCTAAAAGACTTCTTTGGAATCTGCTTTTGCCATAACAGGAACAAAATGACAGAGCCCAACCAGGCTGTGTGTGAAAGCCAACACTGATTCCTACCTGACTGCACTGCTGGAGATGTGCTTCTGCTCTACCAGATCAGCAGGTTACAAACCTTACAAGGGGAATTACGAGCAAAATCATTACTGGCATGGCTTTTAATACTTTTCTCATTGCCAGACTAGAAGGGAAGTGCCTGTTTTCACCTGTTCTTGTACAATTATAATTATTTTTAAACTTAATCTTGTCCATTAGTAGCTCAAATACCTCCTCCCCATGACTCTGGCTTGCATCCACACTGTCCAAGGCTGGTCCCCAGTGCTGGACTGGCCCAGATCTCATCTCACAATGACACAGCACCACAGCTGGAACCTCAGTGGATATCTGAGCACAGAGATCTGATAATCACTGACTCACATGCATTTACAGAACACTTTCATTAACACTAATTTAATTGGACATATTTTCAATATCAGAGTCTCAATAGATAATGACTTGTTGGGGTGTGATACTGATAAAGAAGGGTCCAAAATAAGCCACTTCCTTTAAAACTGGATAATGATTTTTGACCAATTATTGCTTTTGCTGCAACTCAAGCATTCACTCAAAAGAAAATGCAATAAAGGAGTAAAAGGTGCTTATCAGGACTTGTCAAGTGAATATGATAGCAAGAACTTAAAATTGTGAATGATTTTTGTTCATGCTGTACATTAATACAAATTATTCTCTCAATTGTTTCTGCTATTATTTTATGTCATGGAACAACAAGAAACAGTAATTATTTAATCCATATCTTTGATGTTCTTTAACAAATTCAGGATTAAAAGTCTGCAGCTTCAGAAGTCTGAATTGGCATCCAGCAATACACAGCTTCAACCACTACACTGATGCAAATGGAATCAATGGATACTGTGAAAGAAATTGTAAAAACAGGTGTTGGCATTTGGGAATTGCAGTGCTGAACACAGGCCAGATGATTTATTTCATGACAGGTACCATGGAAAGCAGTAAGTTCATTGAGACAGCCAGAAAATATATGCACAAATGGAAACAATTTTATAAATACTCAGTAAAATTAGACATATAACATTCATCAAATTGGCTGTTTGTGCCAATCTGGTTTCCCTTTATAATTCAGGTTCCACCTATCTAAAACACAGAGTCTTTATCATTTCTTGATACAACCAGTTTGGCAGATCTAGACAGAAGTCTGAATTGGCATCCAGCAATACACAGATTCAGATTTTTACACCTGAAGAAAAGGTTAATTATTTCCAGTCACTTTGATTATTTGCAAATTTGGATCTGACAATAGCCAGGGGCTGGTCCTTCAACATTCTGTGATGTTCAGACAAATTCTCAGAAAAGTAAAAAATCTGCTGGTGCTAAATTTTTTTTTACATTTCTGGCAGCTGACCTGAAATGGATGTACAGCATCTGTTTCCTCTTAGCACCACTTTAAATTTGTTCAGTTACATACCAAGAACATTTTCAATTCCTTATAAAATTAACTCTGAGAAAGTTCTGATCCATAGGCAAAATAACTGTCAAAATAAAGCACATCAGTAAGGTGTTGGTCCATCCTTACATTTCAAAAGAACTCCTTAACAATCCATGTAAAAGTTTATCACAGCAAGGATAATGAAAATATCCTTTCTTCCTTAAAGAACTCCTAATGCAGCTTGAAGAACAATATGTAACTCACCTTTTATTTTACAACCAGAGAGAAATATTGTCTGAATAAAAATATCTAGAAACAGCATCAAAGGAAACCCTGTATAATGTCATTACACAGGTTTGTACATGTTTATTATAAACATTAAAAGACAGAGGAGTGTCTGCATAACAAGTCCTGTGGAGATGATGTGATTTCCTAAAGAGTCTGGTCAATTAATGATGTACCTTGATGTAACTTTAAAGATGCAGGTCCTCACTGTCATAGATTTTAGTGCAATGTGTTTCTTGTGACACCCAACTCTGTTATGAGAACAAGAAATTTACACAACTATGTATTCTTGTTTTCCCTCGTGTTTCTTTTGGAATTACTGCAGAACAAGCACCATCCCCAAAGCTACTCAAGCAATGAAAAAACACAGTAAAAATAACTGGCCAAATCCACTCCCTCAGCCCCTAGGTGTTACTAAGGATTTAAGAAGGTGTAAGCAAGTACAAAGTAGAATTCACATCGAATGAAATGCAAACTAGCCACTTGTATGCATCTTCCAGCTAAAGAAAAGGACAGTTTATCTCAGGAAAAGTGCTAAACAAATGCTCCAATATGTTTTCCATGTATGTGTAGGCACAATTATACATGCACTGGGAGGAGGGAAGGTAAACTGAACTGAGCTGACAGATTTGGCATTTGCGGAAACACAGAATGGAAGAAGTAGAGCTGGCCTAAACCATCAAAGGCAAGAACAGTCACACTTGTCAGCACCCACCACCAGCAGATCCTTTCTAAGACCCCAGCCTTGCGTCACCAGCAGAAAATGCTTGTGGAAAACAAGGGAATCTGTGTGGAGGCTTAAAAAACATCCTCAAACTCACCCCCCAAGGCCAAGCTTCTCCTTTTTGTACCTACCAGAGCATCTGCTGCCCCAGCAGAGCGAGAGCAGCACAGTTCAGCTCGTGAGGTGAAAGGCTCCAAACCACAGGTGAGGTTTGGCCCCAGTTTGGGCAAGGCTAAGCCCTGCTTCAGCCATCCTGCCACATCCTCATCTGTTACCATGGCAACACTGACATGTCCCCATGCTGCAAAGTGCTCTTACTTTAAATATTGCATAAATGAACATAAATCTTGAATATATCTCTTGCAGCTATTGTTTGTGCAACGGGGGCAGTATTCCCCTTAGTTTTATTAGAGGAGGAAATATTACACAGATCTGTCATACTGTTATTCACTGAACATTGAAGAATTTCAACAGTGCAAGCCAGAAAAATGTTAATATTTTTTATGAGAAGCAGCATAGTAATGACTTCTGTATGTTGAGCACAGACAAGGGCAATTTCAACTAATTTTCAGTCCTGAAAAATTCAGGTGTTTCAGAAAGCAAGACCTTCACAATAACTTATTTCAACTAAGAAACTTAAGGTATGTCAAGTCATTTTTTTTTTCAAATGTCTCAATATTCTAAAGTTAATATTTTGTGGAGAGTTCCAATTAACAACTTTGGATATATTATTTTTTAATTCCTTTAGGATATTAATCATAAACATTGAACAGCTTTTCAGGATAATAACATTCCCATCTGTCTCTAGCTGAGTTTCAAAGCATGTACTTGTAAACCTGTAACAGCGATTCCATTATTTCTAATGTTATATTCATAAAAGTATTTGAGACAAACTTAGAAATAAATTAGATCATCCTAGTTTTCTGTTTGGTTAAAATAGTTTAAGAACAAATGTGTAAGCAAAGAGAAAAAAGAACAGCCAGGCCTTTAAAAAAAATCAGTTTTCCACTGCAAAGGCCTATGAAGACATCCACGTAGGTATTATAATGCAAAACCACCCACTACAGAAACCAGTCTCTTTTATGAGCTTTCCACCCTGTCCCCTCCTTTCCATGCAGAGAGTATGGAGCTTCTACTAATGCCTGATAACACATATTTATATTTTTTTTATTACTTGTACACATATATTGTAGAATCAGATGACACTGGGGAGCAGGGCACTTTTGTTGGCAAATATGCAGCAATGTTGTAAAGACCTATAGGAAATGCATTAAATAAGGTCAGACTCATCTTTAATCATTCTCTGCATTTTATTTATAGATAGGCAGATAGACAGATATTTCATCTTCTCATTTTTCTTTCAGCCCCACTTTTGGTGGCTGCTGTAGCATTTAAATAGAGTTAATCAGCTCCCTCCAGAGCAAAGGCAAGTACTATAAACAGAGCTGCAGGGCTCAAGGGATGTTCAGCAAATGTGTTCAATCAACACTTGCTCCTTCTGAGAGGATGTGCCTCTGCATCAGATTCAGCCCTTTGCTGTTTGAACAGCGTGGCAGCCCCTGCCTGTGCCATGATGTGATTTGGATTGAGAGGAAAAGGCCAAGAGGTTATTCTAAAACCGCATTGAAATGCCCAGTTTCCATCTAATGAGGATTATCTCATTTACATTTGAAAACCTGTACCCACCCCAAACCTGCAAGTCACAAAAGAAGGCACGTGCAGGGCTGGAACTGCTGGTGGGGAGGCAGATTTCAGTTTACTCTCCCAGGACTCTAAGTCTATATTAACACATCAATTATTATCACTGAAATAAAGATTTGGTTAAGCAAACTAATAGAATCTTGAATATAATTTTTTTTCTGATTAAGTTAATTTTGATAGAAAATATCAACCTTATGAGCATAGTGTTTTTTGGCACATGACATGGTGCAAAATTTGCTGCTTTTAAATGTGATGGTAAAAATAAAGTTTAATAATTTAATAATAAACATTAAAGAAAGGATCCAGATGAATGTCACCAATAAATAAGCATCAAGTAGAAGTCCTGATTCTGTAAACTCCGACAGAAACTGGTTATTTCAGCCATGTTCAATATCTCCTTTAAATTGGCTAAGATTACCCAAATTCTTATATGTAACACTCTCATTATTTTAATGGATTATAGGTTAATTACTAAAAGATTTAGAGCCTTCCCAACCTATCACTTTACATCCATGAAATCCTTCAAGGAATGAACACGGACCCATTGTGCACACAGACGCATAGGTTCCTTTCATCTCTAGAGCCAAGCTGCAAGACTCCAATTTCTCATTAATTAGATAATCTTTCAGAGGATTATTTGCTAATTATCCTCAGTAGGTTTTCAGCATGTGAAAAAATAGACAGAAGAAATTAAAAATAATAAAAAAAAAAAAGAAATCCTGAGGCTTCTCTAAGAAACCTGGAATGTTATGTGAAGAGCAATGTGGGAATACCCCACAGATGCTCTGGAATCCTTCAACCACAATATTCCAGGTGTAACAACCTACTTGTGTTAACTGCTCTGGGCAACAGAGCACCCAAGGTCTGTCAGACTTCCAACACCAGACAGGACTTTGAAATAAGATTATTTCACTAAAAAGCATGTTTAAGCAGCTCCTTGACAGATTTGTAAACAAACACAAAAAATTAGTGTGATGTGTAATAGCTGTGTGTCACTTATTAGCTGTGAGAATTTCCTTCTTTTTCATTCTGCCAGCAGAGCTAAGGATAGACACAGGAGGGGTTTTTGCACTTATAATGACCAAGCACCATTTCTTAAATGATGCTAGTTTTCCATGCAGTCTCTTCCTAAACAGAAATATTTGCTTGGGTGGGAATTTTCCCTCATAAATCTCCCTACTAAGAACTAACTGATCAGTCAGTTTTACCTCTAATGTTTCATCCTGACACAAAATTCAAGCAAGACAGACTTCCTTACTAATGAAATACTATTTGTGGCAGTCTTAGGATGCTACATGATGGTGCTTTTGAAGCATGCAGCCCCTTCTGCCAGACCTGAAAAGTATTAACTTGGGGTATACTAAGGATATATTCATACGATGCTAACAGGATTCATTCTGCCAGAACAGCTCATGTCCTGGTACATAATATGTATTTTGACAATCCCTTTTCACACAACATGGTTGCTGCCACTAAAAAGTGCACATAAACTTCTGCATGTGATCAAAACTCCGTGGCAGATGAATTGAAATTTGAGGATTCTGATGTATTTGGGTTTATCAGTATTTCTGGGACTTGGGGGACATGCGTTTTCTACAGACTCATGCTGCCTACATCCTTTTTGTAATGCCACATAAATAAAGGTATCCAAATGAGTAAATAGACAGGTCAAATGGGCTGAACAAGTAATGTTGAGCTACCCCTTCCATTAGAGCTGGACCTGTGGTAATAAACAAGCACTGTCAGACAGTGTATGCTTGAAGAAACCTTCTTTTTCTATCCTTGCAATTATAAATATTCATTCTTACAGACTTTCTTTCACTTCCTTTCTTTCCCTCACACAGTTAAACTGACAGAAGAGCTGTCTAGTTCTGGGGTTTGAGTTTCTCCATGTCCAGCCAGAGATTGCATCTATAACCACTGAATCTCTCCCAAACTGCTACTTACTTATCCAAATTTGACATCTGCAGCCAGAAAGGATGAAACAGGAAGAAGGAGCTGTCAGACTTATCCTAGCAGCAGCAGAGTTTTCTTCCTTCACCTACTCCCAGCTAACCAAAACATGGCACAGAGCTCTGGCTGCTGTTCTTGACTGTTCCAGCTGGTGGCTGGCACACCCTCCTCCATTATTTCCAAGGCATAGAAGTGCCAGGTCTGTTCCAGGATCTCCCACACCCAAAATCTCAGCAGCAATGTGCAGGCACATGGCTTGATGCAACTGAGACCAGCAAAATGACACCTCAGCCAACTATCCAGAGAAATGATGGATCAATGCTGGCAGCTGCAGACCACAACCTTGTTTGCTGCTGAGTCAAGAATTTGCAGCACGTTTGACAGCAGCAGACACAGCCAAGTGTGTTTAAGTTTCAGCAGCCTGGAAACATCCTGCCAGATATTCCTGAGCCACAAAAAACCTAATAAAGACATTATCCGAGTTCATTACCCTCCAGGTACTTACTGGATTTGCCTTTGGGTCACTGAAGTCAAGAGAAATATTCAGATAAAGTCAGGCATTGGTTTATGCAGTTGGAGAATTTGGGTGCCTTGGGTATTCATTGAAAATTTGGAGACAAACAAAACAAACAATAAAATATTGTGTACATGTCTATACATTAAAGAAAAAAATCCTCACCTTTTGGTGATTTAAGGGAAAGGTAAAATCCTTACCTATAATAGATTCATAAATACTTCCTATGTTACATTTCTGGTGTAATGTGCTGATGTTTCAAGTTACCATAGATTGAGTAAAATCAAGAAAACTCAGATTATTTTCCTCTAGCACTTGTACATAGCATTCTTCTGCTGAGAATAACTACAGGATTTTTTAGTTTGATGAAAAGAAAAGAACAACATGTACAAACTGCTCAACAAGAGCTTATGGCTTTCTTAGAGCACTTTAGAAACATCTGGATTAAGTGTTCACCTCACAGCACTGCCTATACTTCCTTGAGAAATGCTTTTGTAAAGAAGTGAGGCCCCTAATTTTTGAAGTTAAAATAATGAAATAAGACACTCCAGTCTTATGTTCTTTAGTTGTCTGCAATCTAAAAGTCCTTGTATCAGATCCAATATGCATATTAGGGAAAAAAGAAATCTGTTTGATTTCTATTTTTAAAATAACTGGAATAAAACAACGGGTACAAAGCTTCATATGTATAATAAGCAGCCTGGAACAGACTTCATTTTCCAACAGAATTCCTATTACATATGCAGACCCTGAAACATAAATATTAATGTCAACAAAAAAATAATTTGTATTTATGTCTATTTGTGGGGAAAACAGATGCACTTAGTAACACCACTCATGCTACTATAGTCTGCTGGAATACATAACCTTCTAAAATACATTAAATATTCACCTTATAAGTCGGGTTTTTTTGAAAGCCTCATTAAAATCTCCCCATAAATACTGGATATTCTAATGGATTTAGAGCCACTGTATTATTGTAGTTAATCCTTTCCCAAAAACAAGACACACAACTGTAATATAGAGCAAGAGGTTGCTCAAATCAAAACTAAGTTACAGAGAGTTTAGAATTAAAATTCTACACTTACATTATGCCAGTTCTGCTTAACCAAACAAAAAGAACGATGTATGGTCAAACAGCTTGGATTCTATTTTACACTTAAAAAAGCAGTCACAAAAGACCAGAGTATAATTTCTACATGAGTACAAAACTCAATGCTCTGGTACAGGGTAGTATCAGTTTTGCTGCTGAAAATACTTCTGCACACACCAAGTTCCTAGAAACTTACTTTTTTCAACTCTTATTGAGAATTCACACACAAACTTTTATATGTTAACAACTTGGAGTCTAAAATCATCCAGGAGATGGCTAACACAGCTAGGTTGAAAATAAATTCAGATTTATGCCATGAAACAGTTTCAATTCAAGCTCTAGCACATGCACTGGGGCAGTTCCATTTGTGTCCAATGGTAACTAAATTTTAAAAATTAGAATAAAGAACTGTAAATAAATTATATATATAATATTGCTGCTTATTCTGGAACTACCATTTTTCTCAATCCCTTCGCTTCCTCCCAGTCTGATAGTCTAAGAATATAATACAGCAAACCTTGGATTTATCAATGAACAAGCCAAAAAAAACCAATAACCAAAGCTGTATGAAAAAGGTGCCCTTTCTTCCCCCCACTACACCTAACTCTCATGATCACCATATGAACCTCGCACAACTGGCCTCAGCCCTTTGATCCAGCCTGTCCAGATCCCTCTGCAGATCCTTCCTGCCCTCCAGCACATCCACACTCCTGCCCAACTCGATGTGATCTGTGAAGTTGCTGTGGGTGCCCTGGATCCCCTTGTCCAGATCATCAGTAAAGATGTTACACAGAGCTGGCCCCAGTGCTGGGCCCTGGGAAGCACCACTGGTGATGGCCCCAGCTGGATGTGCCTCATTCCCCACCACTCTCTGGGCCTGGACATCCAGCCAGGTTTTACCCAGTGAACAGTGCCCCCATCACTGCCATGAGCAGCCAGTCTCTCCAGGAAAATGCTGTGGGAAGTGGTGTCTTTACTAAATTCCAGGTGGCAACAGCCCCAACCTTTCCCTCCTCCACTAAGTGGGCTCTCTTGTTGTGGAAGGAGATCAGGTTGGTCGAGCAGGACCTGACCCTCATAAACCCACAGTGGTTCTAGGGAATGGTGTGTTAGACAGACATCAGCCTACAAAACACCTGAACCCTGAAGCAAAACTGCCTCCTGGTGCTCAGTACTAACACTTTGTTTTACCATTACATGGACAATCCAGCAGTATTTCAATTCTTTAGATAACTGCAGCCATGGACAGTGCAGCTAAACACAATTAAAATATGTAGGGAGTACAGGAAGCTGAATTTAACACAACAGCCGTTTGCTACTCCTCTGCCAAAAGAGAGCCTCAAAAGATTCCCAATATCAAAAATCTGAATAAGAGGTGAGAAAAAATAATTGAATTGGAACTATTAATCTTCAGTGAAGGACTTCTACTGGTCCAAACTTATGGCAGCTGATGACAGCAGTAGGTAGCTTACTACAAATTAGAGATAAAATCCTAGCTCCAAAGTCCTTGCCAAATTCCAACAGTACTTTTGAGCAATTCTTAGGCCTTCTGACTCAGTTTTTGAACTGTCAGTTGAGTGGGAGGTGTGAATTGAGGAAATGTTTTCATGAGTTTCCTCATTTAGCCATTTTTCCATAACATACATTGGCAGAGCTCAGAGGAAAAAAAAACCCACTCTGCAGACTGTTCACTGTTTTCTGAGTGAATTACTCAGCTCTTTAGCTAAGCCAACGCTTACACCTTCCAAGGTTTCCAGAAATGCTGAAGGCTGTAATTCTTACTCCTCAACACAAAGAATCAAAGCCCAAATCCGATTCTACAATCAGATTTTTGCAGGTCCCTCATCATATACATATCCACACGAAGCCTTTTAAACTTCAAGCTATTTCTGAAAGGAAAAAAAAAGCCTGCTTGGAGACTTTAATGCAAATAAGAAACAGATATAATACCAATTATCATCATAACTTAAATGCTTCTCTTGAACTTCAGAAAATGTGACGAGGCTGGAGTAGGTAGGAATTCCAGGGCAAGAAGGCAAACACATCTCTAGCACTTAGGCCAGGAGTTGGCTGTCTGATCTCTGGAGTCACTGCTACTGCCTGATGCTGTGACTTCAGAGAGAATGATCCAAAATGCAAACCATAACAGTCCCTGCAGGGCCCAATCAGCTCAGTAAGTTTGGGGCTGCCTTTATGAATTCATAACAGAAAGAATAAGAAACATCCATCTGTCTTTGAAAGGCTTACTTGAAAGGGGGTGAACAGTCAGCATTCCCTGTCTTGGAGATCAAAATGTCAGGATCCAAGTAATCCCTATAGGATTGGTGACAAGACAGAAACAAAGTGTCTGCCCAAAACTGGCTGTGCTAAAGAGGATGAAATGAGGGGAAGAACGAAGAAACTTTTGAAACAAAGAAACATAGACATTTGTAAAAACAGCAGGGAAACAGCAGGAGAACAGCTGCAATCCAAGGTGTGCCTGGCACTGCCTGGAGTCCCCCCAGCAGCACTACAGCCCGTGCCCAGGAGCTGCTGGGCAGCCTCCTTGCCAGGCTCCCTGTGGAGCCAGCTCTCCAAGCCATGGGACAACGACAGGAACACCACAGGTGGGACCCAGCACAGTCACACACCTCAGGGAGGGCCGAGGATGTGGCTCAGAGGACACACAGAACACCCACATCTGTCATCACTGGAGGGGTGGCAACACACCCAGCACACACCCAAGGAAGGCTCAAAACTCTTTATTTCTGTAATGAAGGGATGGGGGAGCACATATACCCTTGGGGAGATTGGGGTTGGTTATACAAGAGTACTTGGGAGTTTGATGTTGCAAACAGACACTTTGCAAGTGTCTAATATTGTGGTTTACCCACTGCTCTGCTGGCATTGATCCTTAATGTACAATTTACTGATTGCCAGCTAATTACATGCCATCAATAAATCAGTGAACCACTTTGATCCTTGTTTGATTTAATCCATGTTACTAGAGCAGTTTGTCCCTGAAACCAGCATTCAAATGAAGTGTCACTGCTGGAAGAAACCCAAAAGTCACTACTGCCTAGCTAATTACCCTAAATAATTTTGTATGTCCCCAAATAACAATTCCTTGGTGGGCCACAAAATAGAGGGTGAGCTCCAGGGCAGGCAGCATTTCCAGTCAGAACAGCTGTGGTCTCCAAATACACACAGAAATCCAGGTTATCATTGGATTGCTGGAAATCATTATGCGTGTAAACTATTTAAAGGTATTTGTATTTCTGTGCCCTATTTATAGAGGACTTTGTAGTGTTTGGGGGAGAGTCCATACCCTAATAAATAAAAAACTAACCTTTGAAGGAGTCATCATTGGGAAAAGTGCTTTTTAAGTGCAATGTGCCACCAAGAATCTTTGGAATCTTCTCAGTTTGAGACATCACTTTTGCATAGCAATAGCCATGACACACAGCCTGCAGAGATGGATTTCAATGGATCTGTAATACTATTACTACTGATTTTATTTAAAAGATAACAAGAATGAAATTAGCAGGGAGGTAAAAAATAAATAGAAAAGAATAAAATCCAAATACATTTTAAACATAATCCTCTCCAGTGGGTCAAATTACTTATCTTTTCCCTGTCTGCCATTACGAGAGCAGTTTTCTGTTACACTGGTTTACTAATTGCCAGTCTCCCCACAAAATATTGACTAAACCAACCCAAAACCAACAAACAGTAGAATACACAGCACTGGTTTCTCAAGGGACACATATATGTGTTGATGCATGACTGGAACATGAATAATTCAGAATCTTCCCATCTGAAAACAGTTTTTGCATAACTAAGGTATAAAACCCCCTGCATTCATTAAGAAAGATTAATAGCTACAACTGCAAATTCAAGGATTTCTTGTTGTCATTAGACTTGGTGCTTAAAATGTGAGTTTTATATAGGCAAGCTCTGTCCATGCTCTGCATCTTCTCAATAAATCACTCAATGGCCTCTCCATAAAATGCATTTTAATGATATTGATCACTCAGGTGCATCAAATTAAAAACACACCACTTAAAACACCATCAGGGTAAACAGCTAAATAAAAAGCTAAAAGGAAGCACCTGATAAGCCACAGACAGCAAAATGCCATTTTGTGTCATACCCCCAATGAATCTGAGCAAATGAGGTGCACACCTACGTGGCTCACAGGGACTCATCCTGATCCAAAAGACAACACTTAGCAGGAGGGAAGAAAGGCAGTGTATCCTACAAAATCCATCTTCTGCTGGGGAGAGACATTTCTGTTCTCTGCTTTCAGGAGACATTAGTACATGGGGCGTGTTACCAAGCCCTACAATGAACTTCAGCTAGGCCAGGGCACTCATGATTACCACAGTGATGCAGAATTTGGGATAGAAATAATGAGAGAAGCGAGGGAGAAAAAAATCTAGGTTTTTGTTAGTGTGGAGTCCTAAGTCCGGTTAACCATGCTGCATGCAGCTCAAGCAGACACCAGCAAAGCCCTACAAAACTGTCTGCTATACTCTCTCACTTGGGAGTTACCAAGGATGATGTCTAATTATTATCTTTAAACATTTTTATAGCAGAAAATGTGTTTATGATTCCAAAGAACAGCCTCTTCCAAGAAAAACAAAGGACCAAAACATAAATTAAATATCCCATAATCCTTTATAAGTGATTCTTCTATATTAAACATGGTTAAATGAGCCTCACTTAAATGATTCTATTGACATATTTATGATTTGTATTTGTGGACTTTGTGTTTCTCTGCAGAGTCCACCAATGTTAATAGGGAAATTCAATATACATGCACTACCCAATGCTATCCCATCAGCAAAATATATCAAGTCCAGCTATCAAAAAGATCTCTGATGGTTGTGATCCTTAAATTGTATCCCAAAAGACTAAAGGCTGCCTATGCAACTCCATCCAATTTTTAGACTTGTAAATGCATTAGAAGAGCAAATGCTGAAAGGTTCCTCATGCCAGATTGATCAGATCAGCCATCTAATTCCACTACTTAAGCTTTAATTCATATCTACCTCAGAAATGGAACAAACACTGATCAACAATTTACAAAGGTTCATTTCTTCAAAGCAGAACATTTTTCTGTAAAAGACAACAACTTTAGATACTGTCACTAATTTCTGGGATTTTTGAAGACATGTCTGGAGAACCAGTGCTGCCCCTACAGACCCCTGAAATTAAACTACTGCAAGACTCCTTGAAGACACAGAAAATGAGCCCAAGCACCTCTTTCTGTGCAAGTACTGTGAGACCTTCACAAGCAAATAGTAAAGAGCTGAAATGCATTTGATTGCAAATCTAAATAAAGCATGTGATCAATTCAACAGATCCACTGAGAAAGTTTCTTTTTCCCAGTGAAGCTTTGAACCTTGTCCTTTGCAAGGTAAGGTGCTCAGCTCAGCTCAGACACAGCCACCCAGATGAGAGAGGGGCCACTGTTTTAAGAGCAGTGAATGGTGAATGTTCAAAGGCTAAAATAAGCAGGAAACTAAAGAACTGCTACAAGAAAGCACCTCTTCCCATGTAATTTGCTGTTTCATTGCTCTCTTTTGTCCTTTTAGTCCATGTCTGCACAAAATGAGCCCATAGGCCAAGTATATCTTGCAGCCACCAGTAAGACTATACTGTATTATGTTATAAATGATATTTCAAGAACACTGAATAATTTATATCCAGTATCACTTGTACTTCCAAATGCTAAGACATCAGAAGGCACTATTCCAGGATAAGAAATAATCACTGCAAGAGTTGGAAAGAGCTGTTCCCCTTAGGCAAAATATTAGCTACCAAAAATATAAGTGAGATTTTCCAGTTCCTCCAAATGTTTTCAACTTGCAAACTCAAAACCAGAAAAGCCCATGCTATGAAGTCAATAGTGAAGCTCACAATGCAACCATTCCAATATTTAATTGGTCTTCAATGACTACATATAGATAGATGGATGATGATGATGATGACAAAAAGTCAGTATTAGGAAAAAATATGGAAAACTTAGGCTAAAAAAATAATTCAATAAAAATACTGCATCTGGGAGACAGAATTCACTATAGAGGGAAACATTCTCATGTTGCTGGGGAAAGAGGGTCTCTTCTCAGATACGTAGATTTTACACAGCATACATTTAGTATCAAGTTTATCAAGTATTTTTCAGTGAGTAGGGTTTCAGTCCTTGCACACTAGCTCTCCTAGCTCAAATATTTATGCAGGAAAGATGTTTCATATACTTTTCTTGGGTATGGAACTCCATAGTAGGTTTTTGAATTAGCTAAAAAACAATTTCCCATTTAAAGGATTAAGATGCTTTAAAGGATGAAATATTTAAATTAAATTTTCTAGCATCTTTTTGTTGACATTTCTTTAAGTGGTCTTTCTTATTCTCGATCCATGAACATTTTTTGTTGATACACTCAATTTTAGGGATCGAAAAAGTACAGAGTACCCCCAAAGAAGTCTCTATCTCTACATAAAACCTTCATTTCCAACATTGCCTTAAACAAACTTTTACACTAGAATGGCTGACTGCATAATTACCATTTAATTATCAGATGAAACAAACCAGGCATCTCAGAGTCCCTTTCTTTGATAGCCTTGCTGGTTTAATAGCAATGCATCCTACCCAGCTGCCATGTGATGTGTGAAAGCTGCTGGAGTACAACTCCACAGTGGTAGCACCTTCAGCTTCTGACACAAACATAGCTTTAATCTATTCATTTATACAGCATAGAGCTTGTTAAAACAGTTTGGTGTTTTGAGGTGGTATAAATTTAACTCATGGTGCAATTTTTAAAATTACAATTTCCCGCAGTAGATTGCTTCAAAGCAGAGTGGTAAATTTATAAGATTCCTTCTGAATTCCTGCACGAATAAAATAAATATTTAATTGGAAATCATTTTACTATTTCTTTCTCTTTCCAAAAATCAATGCACATTTAGGTCTGTTATTCAGTGAACTCAATTATATTTATTACTGGAAGTACCCATGAGGATTATTACCATGCTCTGCTCTCTTTCTGATAATTATAGTGTTGTTACACATGGAAACCCAACACATGCCCACGTCAGGCTGCAGGTCAGATGCCAAGAATACATAAATATTTGTCAGTAATTCATTAATTGTCAGTAATTCATTACTTCTCAGCTACACAACCATTTCTTCAGCTTTGGTTCTAGTGAAATGCACTTCAACCAACACTGTTTCCCAAAGATATTTGTTACAAAAACAGTCCTCACAAGCAGTTGTTAAACAACCCAGTCATCAGCACACATGGGCTTCCTCCTGAAATTCTGAATGCTCAAAGAGAATTGACTCAAACTTCACAACTTCATTGACTTCAATCCCTGACTTGATAAATTTCAAAAGCTGCCTGTTAACACAGGGCACGCCATGACAAACACAATTAAATCTGAAATCCTGAGTTGCTTATCCACAGCAGTGGGTTAGATCTTGAAAACAACAAACCTGATGGAAGGCCAGTGCCCTGGCCTATGAGTCCTTAAGCATTAATAAGTGTAAATATCATTCTGAAAATACTGCAGACCAATTTCCCTTAAAATGAAGAAGATATGGAAAAAGGTTGCAAAATTTCTATGACAACTCCTTTTAAACACTTTAAGAAAACATCATGTAATGCAAAACTATCCACTGGGAGAATGTTCAAAGAGGTGATCTGAGATACTGAGTCAAAATAAGCCTTCCAAAATCAGCATTCAAATTATTCTTCCTTAATGTAACCTTCCCAATGGCATGGAATAGTAAATGTGACCTGATTCACAGGCATTTAGTGATAAATAATAAACCAGATACATAAAATACTGCAACACAGTACAGATTTGGGACCTCAATATGCACTTTTGAGACATGACCAAAGCAACAGCAGAGTTAGGGCCAGGGAAACCACAGAAACAAAGAGGAGCTGGGTAAAATGCCCTTGACACCACACTGCAAAGGTATCAATGTTCATCTTATCGAAAGCCAGGTAACAAACTAAGAACAGGTACCTGCCCCAAAAGTCATTAATCATTTTATATATCACCTAGACCACATACTTTCATCTAAGAATGATCAAAATGTAATAAAAAGTATAGCTTTCAGTGATCAGAATGGTCTGAAATGTACTGTTTAAACACTCAAACAAATCACAACTTGAGATTCAAAACAAATGGGAACTTGAAAAAAAACAAACACAAACCCAACAGTTACAGGGGGAAAAGAGGATGAAGAGAAAGGGAATATGCACTTCTTTAGAATTTTATAACTTCTAAAATAGTATTTTATATTAATAAGCATGTAATTTAATTCTAATGGAGTTTTAATTCTAAAGGCTTTTTATTCAGAATATTAAAAAATTTCCCTATTTTTCAGAAGATAAAGGTAAAATTAAAGAGAAGAATTATCAGAGGAGACAATTGATTTTTATCTCAACAACCCACTGATTTTTATCTCAACAACCCACCATGGCCACCAAACCTGACTCTGAGTTTGTATTCATCTTCCTTTAAGAGTCAGAATCACCTCCACAGAAAACTGGAATTTGGTCTGCACCTGTGTTCTCCTTCTGTCCCTCTGGAGGAAAGGAGCAGGAGCTATTTGGTTACTCCTTCAGGGTCTGAAGTACAGGTAAACACAATTTCTGTCCTTCTTAGGACCCTCAATCTCGCTCTCACTCAACAAACAGCATTTAGAGTAATGTTCCCCTCCAGAATAAGACTGCTCCTCCCTCTCCAACCTTTCCCTTTCAATCCTAAACCTCAATTACAAAACAATTGCTTTCTCAAGTACTTCTGGAGAACCGAATTTAATTTTTTTAGGATGACAAGTTCTTCAGTTGCTAGGGGCTGAATACCATTCAAACATATTTCTTTGAAGTCCACTACATTCAAGGCTGACCTAACTCCTGCTAAAGGCAATTCACCACATGAACTACCTCAACGAAACAGTCCTGTATCAAAAAATACCTGAAATATTGCTTCATTACTTCTACAGTGAGAACAGAAGACAGGAGGTTGCCTAATATTCTTGATATGTTTGATAAATCATCTATCTTCACAATATTTTTTTTTTTTAATTTTAAAATCCAAGAAATATTTCTATTTGAATAATGGTTTCATTTAGTAGAAAATAATGGAAGTGCATGAAGAATTCATGTCTCCAGGTTCTGTTGCTTCCCCATCTCTTAAAGCTTAATTCTATCTTTCTATAATCCAAGCAAATCAGGGAAGAAAGTAAATAAATTGTCGATCAATTTTTGAGTTAGAAACTTGATAGTTGCTCTAAGCAGCCATCCCTACTATTTTTACTAATCCCCAAATTCAACATGTGCTCCGTGCAGCATTATGAATCACTTTGTTATTTTCTAAAGCAGCCCAGATTTAATCACCCTTTCAGAAACCAGCAAAGTGACAGGATGTTCTGCGTCCCTCAGCAGTGCCTGTGGAAGTGGGCACAGCACCAGAGGCAAACACCACGTACGAGCCTTTCCGTGTGACTCAGGAGCACAGCTGCTGGGAAATGAAATACAGAGCAGGGCAGCCCTCGCCAGCAAGGTGGTCAGTGAAATTTTGGGAAGATTAATAACTCTCAATGCCCAAACTTTCCTCTTTCCAGCTGTCAAATAGACAAAAGTTTGCATGGAGTAAGAAGGAAATCAGGGTTGCCACACCCCTGTGTTGCTGCCACTGAAAACAGCATTCAGATGGATTTGGGGGCTTTGATTTTCATAGAAAGCCTAAGAAAAAGCATCCAGGGAGCACAGAGGATATGCCCAATGCACTCCTAAGTACTGTAAATAAAACTTTATACTAGAAAATTATATGACCAAAGCTTTGCAATTTCCTTCGGGTAAATACTTTAACTCATTGTACTCTGAAATAGCTATTTTCATATGGGAAACAGAATAAATAATACCCATATATTTTCAAATTTTCTACTACCACAAAACAATAATTGAAATTTTGAAATTCATTAACAAATACTGAAGAAAAACAGACCTGATTTTTTTAACCAGAATAATACAATTAATTTAAGAAAAAGAAGTTAAATACCAGAAGGCCAAGCTTCCAGGATGGAAAGAACAGCCTTTACTTGAATTTTTTCTGGAAAATAAATTTATTTTAAGTGGCAGAAAAAATTGTGTACCACATAGTAAGGCATACACAGAAAAACAGCCAACCTGCTTCATTCTCAGCAGAGCACCCCCAGAACAAGCAGCCCTCAGAGGAAGCCAACATGTCACAGGTGTCACCTGAACAGTGACCACAGTCCAGCTCATGCTGGTATCCTTTTTTATTGTTGTTTTTTACATTTTACATGCACTGACCCACAGCACCTCACAACATTTGAATGGCAATTTGCCTGAATGCAGTGCTGGGGGCAGGATATGCCAGTGTACAATATAGAATGGAAACATGCTTCTTCCCACAGGTAGGAAAGTCAGTCTTACTGTGCACAGGATAGGAAAAGGATCTGTCTTTATTGTTATCTACATATCATTGTTTAATACTTAATAAATACATTTTCAACAATGGTGTTGTTCCCATCATTCTCCCATCAACCCCCATTGCCCCCCAGGCAGCATTCCATTCTGTATCATTAGCACTTCCATAAAAAAAAAATACAGATTTAATTTAATTCCATAAAATCACAGCTCATTATGAAGCCCAGGAATTCACGTCAGCTCCAGAATCTGAATTTGCTTTTTCCCTTTTTAAAAGCCTTGGTTTCAGACACTATAACACAATAGAATTGCCCCTCTACTACCGTACAGTCCTTCTAAACTTTTGTCCTTCCAGAGAGCAAGAAGCAAAAAAACAGTGTTTTTCTAAGTAGCCATTAGATTTCTCCTAAAATAAGAATGGCAACACAGGAGGCAATAGAGACATAAAGCATTGTTAAATATAATTGGTGTACATGAAGGATTGTGTTTTGTTCTTCCACTTGGAGTTGACCACCACTGGAAATGAACACAGCAAGATTAATAAATGTTTCGCATACAGAAAATTATATTCACATTAGAGATTTCATCACAGCAATCAAAGTCAGAAAACATTCTAGAAGGGCCATCCAAGTCAAGGGAAATGTTTTCTAATGGCAAACCCCAAATATTCCCTGCAATCATTAATACTGTTACCAAACAAAATTCTGAACCTACTGAAGAAAGAGGAAAATCCTACAAAACCACTCCTGAGGCCGGGGGGTTTGTCCTTATCTATTGGAATTCTGGACAATCTTGTTTGTTTGGTTGGTTTTTTTTAATAGATGGAGCTAAAAGGGGGAAATTCAACAAAACCACATGTAATTGCTTCTAAACCCCCTTCAAGATCCTAAGTACCTTCTTCTGTATTTCTGTGCTTTCTATAACTATCTAGCACAGTTATCTTTGTCTAAAACTGGAGGAATTCTATACCATATTCTACTATATCAACACTCAGAAAAATACATTCTTTTCTGAAAATATCAAACCTCAAAATCATGGATCTTACTAAGGCTTAGGAATACAATGTGAATAATCTCAAGAAAACAAATTACATCAGTCTTTTAAAGTTCTAATTTCTATTTAATTTCTAATTCATTCTAAATCAGAAATACTAAAACCAAGTGCAGCCCTCAAAATCTAACTGCAGTGAGGTGACAGAAAAGTGTTCTACCAGCACCAGAACTGGAAATTGAATTCAGATTTTCCTAAAGCCGTGCACATTTTTGCATGTCAAATTCTTCCCAACTACTGATGTTGCCCTACATCAAAGGATTTCTATTGATTGCAGTGAAGATAATGAATAACAAGTATCTCCCAAACAGAATCCCTTTATCAACATCTGCTGACCCAGGGCCTTGACATTCCTTATCTTAACCTCATCAGCATCACAAGACACTCTCGGTAGCACACGAAGGCAAAACTCAATTCTGATGGAAGTTACAGAAGTGAAATCATGGCAGATACATTCTGTGAGCAGGAGAGATACACAGCATCATTAATAGGATACATTTTATTAATTTCCCTGAACCTTACTTAACCCAGTGAAATCACTGTGTACACACACAAAAAGTTAGAGCTGAGAAAACAGATTGTAGACATTTAGTTCTAAAAGGTGTCCTTGCACTGTGTAGTAACTAATATTTCTTGCACTTCTGTCTGCCAGCAAATGTGAAGCCCAGGCTACCAGGAAAGGAGAAGCACACAGTTTCCATCCCTTCCTGACTGGACCCCAGAAATGGACACATTCAAACTGAATCTGCTGCTTTTTGGAATGGAACTGCTTTGTAACTGTGAGACTGCCTGTAAAGTTCCTAAACTAACTGCAAAATGTATCACCTGAATGACAGTTAAATAGATTCATTACCAGCAAAGGTCAGCTCCTCATATGACCTCTACTTTTCATGAATAACCTTTTTATACTTGTACGAGAAATTAAAACAAACAATCAACACAGACCTGAACACCAGAATCTCCAAAAAAACCCAGTTCTTTGCCTTCAAAATTGTATTTTCTCTGAAGATTTCTGAGTGTTTCAAAAACTGAGAGTGTAGGACACTCCTTCTGAATAAAACCAGTATTGTATCGTTCTCTGCCATAAGCACCCTTGCTTCCTGAGCCAAGCAGCCAGGAACTAACTGTAGTGCAGAGGAGTGCAAGCCTGGTTTTGTAACCCTTGTCCCTCAGCTTTCCCAGCTCTCCTGAGAGCTTCCTTGGCCTGGAACTGAGAACCTGAATTTAGAAGCACTACACCTCCTCAAAGCAATTCCTTATTACATAGCACTTAGCAATACCCATGGTTTGTGCCTTTGCTTTAAACCACAGAATCTGCATGCTTATGTTTACACATTTGTATTAGATTTCCAAACCAAGAAAGGCTGATTGTGCTCACCTCTATACAATAGCACAGGAAAAGCAAGAAATCACAAAGGGAAATCACGCATGAAAACTCCCAGCTCTAAAAGCACCCAAGTCATCTGCACATCTGATGATTAGGAAACCCTTTGGCTTTTCCTCATTCCAGGGACACTGAGCTTTGCCAGTGCACATGAGAACAGCAAACACACTGGGACTGAACAGCTCTTTAGACAAATTCTGTTTCAAAGACTTGACAACAGGACTTAGTGACACACGGGACACTGAAACCTTCCCAGGATTAACCTGTAGACCCAACAGATGCACTGTTAGCATGTGATCTTCTATCACTCAGAACTCCTCTGTGTGGGCTTCCCTACTTCCCATCCCCATCCTCAAATGTCATACAAGACTTCAGTAGCTGTCAAGATAAGGCAATACAACAATCCTTTCGTAGTTCTTCCTCAAATCATCTACCTGATGTTCCTCTCCATGCCAAGCACTGGAATAACAAATGTAACAGGCCCAGAAAAGAACACACCACCACAGGAACACATCCTTTAAACAAATGAGATGCATTTGGCCATGAAAAAGTGATTTCATCACTGATAAGCACTATCTACCCTAATTTTTAAACAAACTTAATACAGCACTGGGGGTGCTTCTTTATGTTGTCTAAGTCGGTACCATATTTAGGAAACCTTTTCTCCTGTATTACAGAAGCTGGCTTATTATTTTGACTTGGGTTTTTTTTGCAAAAGCAAAATTTAGCAAGGTTTTTTACTACTCAGCAGATACCTGCATTGCAGCAGGAAGCCTATGCAGAAAATGAGCACAGTACCCAGCCAGGGTAACAAATCACCAACTCACTAAACTCCAGTGTGCCTTACAGTCACTGCAGAACAGCATTTATGTCATAGGGAACTCTAAACACACCAGGGGGAGAGATAAAGGGAAACTTCATATGCAGAAAGATGTTCACTATGGCTCTAAGATAACATGGAAAGACTGACTTCTCCATTCTATAATAGATGAATGCAAACTTCCAGCCACCTACAAAAACCATCAGGGACACCATTCTGCTTGACAGTGTTCCTTAGCCTTCACAAATGGATTTTTGCTTATTTTTTCAATTAAAAGGGCTAGGGAGACCTCCTCCAACACCACAGCAATCTCCATATATTTCGCTTCCCTACGTCCTGCTCTTTAAAATATTCACATCTCAGTTACAAATTACCAGCAGATTCTTACAGAGCAGTAAATACAGTGACCAGTCTGTCTAGATATTCTGTGAATAATGTAACTTACCTTGTTTTAGACTGCCACACCTGAGCCAGCCAAACCTCAAAGGTCTGTTCAACTTTTGAGAAAAATTTTTAAAAAACCCAAAAAAGGAAAAAAGAAAAAAAGAGGAAAACATTTGGTAACCTCATGGAATCAAACTGCACTTTCTATGCAGCTTTCAAACCTTACTTTTGAACTCTGGACTGCTGAGCTTTGTTACAAAAAGCTCTGGCTCAGTTTTTCCCAAAAAGAGAAAAAGTACATGCAACAAACCCAGCATAGCCCTGCAAAAAACGACATCAGACATGAAAAGTTACACTGAACATCAGGTCAAACAGACACATGGAAAAATAGGTTCTTCCTTAAGAGCCAAGGCCTCACCAATGTGTTCCAGACAACTGCAGTTGAAGCCCTCTTGCTTGCTGCTTGAAGATACTTTCAAATTTTTTGAACTGCCATCCTCTGTAAGGATTTCCTCCTTGATCTCAAGAACATCATGCATTTAGAGCTCGAGGCAGGTTATAGCATTCTCCTGTCCTTTTTATTTCTCAGTGGTATTCATCTGACAGCAGTTTCAAGTTGTGAAAGTTTTCTGACATCTATCTGATCAATGAAAATGGTTACTCAAAGAGAGAATGATCATAAGCTTGCTAGCACTGAAAAACTAATGTTAATGACATTAACATTTCTCTACCACCTATGAAAGAGAGAATGAAGAAAAAAGAGAAAGCAGAAAAATAGAAGATTCAAGCCCCTAAGTACATCAGGGACCTTGAGAGGCCCTGCCTCACAAAGCAAAGCTATTCCACCAACAGCCACCACCAACTGCCCAACCCTCTCCTCTTACTCTAAATTGTCTCCAAATTGTTCCAGCCAAACAGTAACTGGGTTAACAGCATCACCAAAATGCATTAGGAGTAACAGCCCATTCCTCAAAACCCACCAGCCCAAAACACATCACTTAACTGTAATGTTACCACTGCACAGGCATCAAGAAGTCAAATACATCCAAAGGCATTCAGTACATAACAGCATTAGAAAGTCTGTGATCTTGAAACAGCTTTCACAGTTAAACCACAGAAAACTCTGGAAAATATCTCCCAAACCAGTAGGTCTAATACTGAGATGGAGCAGCCAGCAATGCCCTCTTACAACTGCACATACAAAATTCAGAGTGTGTTGTCACTCTGAAAGACTCAGGGTGCATATAAATGTGTCAGCTACTATATAGCAAAACACTCCAATTTTTGGCAGAAAAATCAGTTACCTTTTCATTTATCAAAGCCTGATGTAGGCAGATGGAGAACAAGCTTATGGCACTAAAATCATTTTCCCAAAGCCACAAAGAAAGCTTGGGCTGTGCCCAGGATTAGAATAGTCCCTGGAGCAAATTCTTGGCCCAGCCTCTGTGAACCTAGCAGGATCTGAGCTGCTGTTAATTCACCTTTTTTCCCCAGTGTTTAAAAATGCTTGTAAGACTTAAGAAAGACTGCCTTAAGCAAATATTTCCTAAAGAAAGTGAGAAACAAGTTACTACCAAAAAAGCAAGGAAATGTTGAACAGAGATGTAGGCCTGAAAACAGCTCATCAAACAAGTTCATCCTATCATTTGCCATATGCTTTAGGGATGGATGCTTATTTGTTTCAAATTCAAGTAAACCCATGGAAGTCAACAAATCTATGGCCTCCAGCTAAAGATCTGTCCCTATAAATTACCTTAAGTGTATTCAAGCAATTTCAAGCCTAAAGATTCCATAAGCCATTAAACATTACTTGCAACATTATCCCTTAAATCACAGTCTTGTTTTCATCCACCAGATGTTTCTCAGCAGGCAAATGTACACACGATAACCCAATGAGTGTCTCTTAGTGGGAGAGTAACAGGGAATTTCCCTTTGAGTAGGGTTTGCTCAAATGGCAGGACCCAAAGTACAAAAATGGAATCCTTTTCCTGCCCACTTCTCAGTATTAGATGTTTGTGGGTTTGGTTTTCTGACACATTCACAGGCATTAACTACGGGTTTCCCAGAATCAGAACTCATATGGTAAAGGGCTATGATTTTTACCTCTTTAACTAAAAATCTTAACAATTTAATTTGCTGACCTAGTTTTTCATGGCTAGAGAGGATTGTTAAATAATCTCTCCTTTTCTTGTTGCAGGCAATTACACACAGAAATAGCAAGTCATGCTAAACGAAAAGGAGACACAGTTTACTATTAGTTTTTAATGTGCCACAGAAATGAGCAAATGAATTGGCTCTTTTGGGTACTATTAGTTCCACATAGTTAGACATTATAGCCTGATATATGTTAGCCAGAGCAGCAAGTCAGAGAATAGTGATGTCTATCAATTTGGGAGGTACACAATAATCCTCTGGGCTTACACACAGCCCTGTTTTACACAACAAGCTGAGACTGATGCCTTACATCTGTCTTTCTTATTCCTGGCAGCACGCTCCAGCACACATGCAAATTGATCCCCATAAACCAGTGCTGTACAGGCTGTCTCGAGCTGTGAGCAGTTTTCTCACAACCCCTGAGCCATGTATTTAGGAAGTGATCTGCCACCACTGCAACCAATATCAGTTTTGTCTCTGGCTTCCATGGTGTTGGCCAGATATGATGCTGGCTCTGGCCTGTGCTTTCCATGGACCTGTTAGCAACACTTAATTCATACTAAATGTGAATTTAACAACATTTCAAATATACCTTGACCCACCTATCATTCCCTACCAACATGGGAAAGCATGGTGATACTTTTATTTTCCCCAGCTATGTATCCCGGCTGACACTGCAGGCTGCATTTCCATTTCTATTAAATCTCCCACTGAATGATAATAAATCTTTCTTCTAAATTTTTTTCTCAGAGCCTGGGGAAATACTGTCATTCTTTTGCCATTAAATTGTTTCACTAAAGAATGTGATCTGTGGATGGTGCACTTAGATGTGTATTTTCTTCACTTTGATATATAGAAAAGATACATTGTACTTAACAGTTCCTTGAAGCATAATCTTTAATAGCAGAAGATAAACAATCCTCATATCTGATGAGAAAACTTCATTTAGGATTCAGCCAAGGATCCTGCTCTGCAGTAGACATTACTCGTTCTCAGCATCACACCTGGCAAAAAAAAAGGCTCAGAGATCTCTCCAGAAAGGAGAGCTTGTGGTGAAAGTGCCAAAAGCCACTTATCCTGCAACAGTTCCTGGAAGGCAGATGCCTCTTGTCTACCTATTTTTATGGTATCTGTCAGACTATCCCACTTCCTCTGCAGTTCTTCTGTCTAGCAAAATACCAGCTGGTAATTTCTGGTCATTCTTCTTTGACTAAGCACTGACTAATCTGCCTCTTCAAACTCCGAAGATAAGCTCCTCTGTCCCTTCTTCTGCAATATCCAGAACAGTAATGGGTCCTACATGAAAGTCAGAAGAGATACATAGGAGCTCTTTATGCATTTTCTGAAGAAGACTTTGCAAATGAAGGTTAGCATCCATCAAAAGTTATCTTGTGTTTCCCAATCTCCAGACATTTTGTTTCAGTCTTTGCCAAAGACTGTGGTAATGTTTATTTGAACCAAACTAATTTGACCAGGTTGTACCACCCTTTTAGTACAACGTGTCAAAGTTTCCCAATATTTCGATTTATCAAACTGGGTTTTTAACAAGAGGCCTCCTCTCACAAGGTGGCATGGCATGGGACCTGGGAGGACCCAGGACACGAGGTTTATTCTCCTGCTGGTGGTATTTTCAGAAACCAAGGAGTCCTTCAGCTCAGACTGGGTTATTATATCTCAGCAGGGGTGGTGCCACCTCTTCACACAACCTCACCCTCTCTTGCAGCAGATTCTCTCTGCTAACTCTCTGGGTATCCCCCCAGTCTCCCAGATGCTCCCATTTCTCTCCAAGCACTGCCATGGCTTTACATCCAGCAACAAGGTATGGAGCTGCTGGGAGCTCAAGTGTAAGTGAAAGGACATATATTATTTATGAGATTATTTTCCTAAGTCCTACTACAGTGCAGTTTTAACAAAATAAGTAATTTACAAATAAAATTCTGTACTGAGAAAGTATTAAAATCTAACAAATTTTGACTTTCAGTGAAAGGAGCTCAAACACTGTTACTGAAAAATCACAGAAAATAAGTGCCAAAAAGGAAAAACCAGGCACTATCAACCTCCCCAGTAGAGCAAAAGTTATGAATGTTACTGAAAAAATTAAATCAGGTACAAGTTTACATTCTGTTGCATAATAAGTTAAAAAACATTAATATTTTAAAATTTCTGGCAGAAAACCTAAGAAGAAGAAAGCTGTGCACTGATTTCCATTACTTTCACTGCTGCCCATGAAGTTTAATCCAGTAGTGCTTTAAGAACTCAACAAAATTCAAACAATAAAGTGAAACTACACAAGGAATATTAAACATATATTTTCTGTCATTAATATTGATTTTCAGCTCCAGATACAAATTACAAGTTCACCTTTGCCAAGAAGCAGAGAAGTGCAATTTTAAATTGGGAGAGCAGAGAAAACATGAAATGATCTATGAAAACCAATTTCTACTGGTATATCAGGCATTCATAAAGAAATCTGATAACACATTCATGCCTTTGCACAAGCCTGCAACATCTAAGGTACTGTTTTGTGGAACTGATACTACAGCAATTGGTTGAAAATACATTTGATTTTTCAGACTGCAGTGATGATCCTTCAAAGGGCAGATGTACATCCACTTATGTGATGCAGCAAATACACCAAGAGCAACAACTGAGACTTGTACTAGTGGATCATTTATTTTCAATTTTATACATAAAATTCAAGCAGGGTTTTTATGGACAACACTTAACACCAATCACTTGCAATAAACTCAATATTACTTCTTTTTTCCCCCTAACTACTTCCATCTGCTTTTAGTCAAGATACAGATTTTTCACTCACTACAAGCTAGGGATGGCTTCAATCCCACACCACCCAGTTAGCACCAAGTGGCTGCCTAAAACCCTCCCCATTCAGAGTTAAATTCTTTTCCCATAAGAAAAATTAACCCTCTGCCTACACCTGTCTCTAATGGCACAGTGGAATTCTCTCAGGGATAGGAGCAGGATCCGTGACATCCACACAATTACTCAATAATTACACCTAGTTACTTACACTTATTTGAATATTGCACCTTGCTACACACCTGTATTCTCATAGTTGGAACCTCTGAACCATCAAACATAGAGTTGCCTTCGACAGAATCTGAGCAGGGATCTGATGACAAAACTGAAAAGCAAATTTCAAGTGTCTAAAACGTCCTGCTGTAGTTTAAATATATGGTATACTACATATGTTACATAACATAGTGTTAATTCATTTGAAGGATATTACCATTCTTACTGGTCTAAACATTGCACAGACCTATTTCAATCTTTTCCACACAAAATAAAACCCTACAAAACTGTGGAAAGGAAAAATAAAACAACAAAGAAAGCACCACGATTGTGATTATTACACTAAGTAGCCTAGACAATGTACTTGCATGTTCCTCATTCTTCATGAAGTCATGTTATGGTTCTAGTTTTCCCTCATCATCAGAACCCTGTTTTAATTTCAAAATTCTTTGCAATGATCTCCTCTAATGAGGAAAAAATAAGTACTTAACATAAGGAACTATTAAATTGCAATTTTCTAATGCAAAAATACAACAGGCTAGTATGTTTTAAAGGTTAGCATTTAAACACAAACTCAGCTGTTTTAACAAATTCCACCACAGCAACAATTTTTTAATTGTTTGCTGTTCAAATCCATTATATGATTATCTAGCCTGTTCTAGATTTCACAGACTTCTACCATCATTTTGCCTGCCAGCTAAGGAAAAGATTTCATGAAGTGTGAAGCACTGCAGATTTTAGACCCACACTTCTGCTCAACAGCTATCAGTCTTGAACTTGACATCCATATGTTATTTTCTCCTCCCAAGAAAGTCACTTAGAGCTTTGAATGCCTGAAAAAAAAATAGACAGGTCCTCTCTGGCCTCTCATTTCACTTCCAGTGAATGAAAATTGCATTTTGTTGTTATTAAGCACAGACTGAATAATACAAAAGGCTGTCTTCTGCCAGTGCAGCACAGCAATGGATTTTTTGTCCTTTAGATTTCATGTGTAGCATGGTTAGGACCAAACTCTATTTTCAACTGTTGTGGTGCAGCTGTAACAGGGATGATAGGGAAGCACAAGAGTCACCAATATCAGAACTCTACCTTGGGAATTTGAGTTCCATATTTCATTACCCTTCTGTGAGACCGCAGCCCTGAAGCATCTGTCTTTTTGTAACTGATGTAATTAAACATCCTGAGAAACATGCAAAATGAGGGCTCTGCATACTGTCATGGAGGAGCTTTATTCTGTATTTAGTCTTTACTTGAAGTGTTTGCATGGAATTGTGACTTGAAATGTAACCTTCTGAATAAATGTAATGTGCTCTACTCAAGAAAAAAACTCTAAAAAAAAAATCTCTTCTCAGGTCTTTAGGAGTGAGAAATGCAATTCTGTAAAAGACAAAATGCAAAAACCAAGACTTTTCACATTTTCAGTGATCCTGGAGAGTTCTGTTTAGGTTCCCAGATGAGACATTATAAACCCAGCCTGAGTGCTGAATGCCCATCTTTTGTCTGAAATTCAGTGACCTTTAAAGAATTAAATACCCAAACTACAGAGCTTCAGAACCATGACCCTTCCCCTGCATTTCTTTATTAGCAGTGTTATTATGATTCCCAGCTGTGCCCAGGGTGTACTAAGTATTGTGCAAACATCAGGGAAAGCCCGCATATATTTAATTTTTCCAGCATGAATAGGAATGGGCCACAGAGAAAATGATATATTCATCAATAAATTTATATAGTCACTCCCCATCTCAGTTGTCTGAGCAGTAGGTCTGAGATGAGGAGTGACAGATTACTTCAGCACAGCCATGTGTGAGCATCCAGAGGACACCACCTTCAGCTGCTCAATGTTTGTCCCATCCAACTTCCTTCGCATGCCCCAGAGTTGAAGAAAACCAGTAATCATGTCCTACAGCTAACCCACATGAGACTTTATGACTCAGTGTAGTCATTCCAATGAAAAAAGTGGACCTGGATACACAATTTCTAAGTTTGTTGGCATTTATAACTGTTAGAATCTGAGTTAGTATAAAGCATTAATCTGAAAGCAAGACATATCCTGAAATTTGTAAGCATATGCACCATACATTTCAAACAAAATGCTTCTCAGTGTGTGGAAGCTCGCTATGATAAATCATTTTTCAGCAATTCATTCTGAAACACAAATAGTTTTTTATATAAAATCAGAATGTCAGTGTCTGCATTTACATTTAATATCTTATCCATGGCCCAACAGCTAATCCTGTAAAATAACTCCCACTCACAGAATTCTACCTACTGAGTTTCCACCTGAGATTTGATACAGATAAATGGAATTCACCTTCTCAAAATACCATAACCTCTTGCTATACCAGACTAAGCATTTACCAGGACCTGACCTTTTGCTGCACTCAGTTAATTTCTGTACAGCTGAGCCTTACCTGTGCCTGTGGTGAGCTGAAAGGGGGGATGTCCAGAGCAGCCCTGGGCACCCACCTGCCTGCTATTGCCCCTGCAAACAGCTCTGTCCCTCTCCCAGCGAGCAGGGCCGATGCAGACCTGCCCTGACCACGCTGGGACAGGCTGGCTGCAGCCCTTCACAAAGCTCACATTTACAAACCCATACATTCTAAATGTTCTCTCAGTCTCCGACTACAAAGAAAGCCTTCAGTGCACAATTTGGTCTATACATTGTTTTGATGTATTGCTATGACTCCTCCATTCACTGTGAAACAATTTTGGCTAATCAGATCAGGAAGATGAATGAACACACTGCTTTCTGTGAATCACACGTCTACACTGGACAAAAAACACCAGACAGGACGAGCTTGTTTTCTGCTTTGACAATATTATCAGAGATTAGCTGCCTGAGCTGAAACTGAACTGCAACAGCACAAGCTATATTTGTATATTTTTCAAAATTATGTTTTAGTAACATTAATGTCAAGAAACTAAGAAAAATGGGTTTCAAAGCACTGGAGTTCCATTCCACCTGTTCTCTATCATGATTCTTAGACTAGGCTAGTATGAACACACAATACTGCAGCTACAGAAAGAAATAATAGTTGTTATTATGAAATGATTGCAGCCTTATACTACACAGATATACACTGCAAAAAAAGAAAAATATGTTCATGTTCTGGTATCATTCTTTTCTCTGTTATCATTCTTTTCTTATATTACTGTAATCCAGAAATAATTATATTAGAATCATTATTTTGGCACTTACTTGGGGTGCTAAGGAATAATTTAATGTTCATTTTAATAAGTTTTATCATGCTCAGACTCTGTTTATTGCTATATATTTATAACAATGTAAATTCACCCTTGATGAGAATTCTACAAGCATGCATATTTCAGGCAGCATCTAAATGAACAGCAAAATGAATTTGTTTACTAGGTATTGATTAGCATTTGATCATAAAAGTATTGCACAAAAAAAAGTGCCAGAATATTTTGAGAGCACCAAATTTTCAGCCACTGAAGATAATATTTGGGGCTTCACTGATCTCAAGGATCTCACACACTTAAGTCTATAGAGATTTTACTGAAGCCTTGTGCAATTTCATGCTGGAGAGCAACATCTGCAACAGCTCTCAGAGCCATGAGACCACAGTGGTTACAACAGAGTGCAGGAGCTGCATTAGAGATGGCAGCTGGAACTTCCAAATGGTCTTTTACAAATATAGCATTTCTGTAGTAAAATTAAGTTAATTAAGTACTTGATAGTAAGAGATGTGTTCTTTCAGCTAAGTGGAAAAGCTGATTTCATGGTCTGAGCCTTACTTGTCAATATTAGTGAATGGAAGGTGGCAACTTCATTTTCCTTTAAGCAGTCATTCTGCTCCATACCCAGCCTAGCCTAGTTCAGCTTTGCAAACCCAGTGACCAAACATGGTCTGATGTACACATCAGCATATCACCTCCTCTGTTGCAGTATCTCAGGCTACAAAAGAGCCCATCTCAGAGACAATACATATCATATACCTGTTTTCCAGAAAATATATGACATGTATATAGGCATATCACAATTCTAATTTCTGCACTTTTATAACACCCTATACACAGGTTCTTCCTAATAGTAAGTCTAACACACAGAGCTCAGAGCACTGGGGACATTATCACTCTCTACAGTTCCCTGAAAGGAGGTTGTAGAGGGGTGGGAGTCACTCTCTTCTCCCAGGCAACAAAGCAACAGGATGAGAGGATGGCCTCAAGCTGTGCCAGGGGAAGCTTAGATTAGATATTAGAAAAAATTTAATCTCTGAAAGGGTGGTCAGGCACTGGAACAGGCTGCACAGGGAAGCAGTGGAATTGCCATCTCTAGAAGTGTTCAAAAAACGTGTGAATGTGGCACCCGGGGACACGGTTTAGTCATGAACCTGGCAGTGCTGGGTTAACAGTCGGACTCAATGCTCTTAGAAACCTTTTCCAACCTTAAAATTTTATGGTTCTATGACCTCAAGCCTCATTTGCCATAGATCATTATCTAATAAGGAAGCTATTTTATGTATTCAAATCAACATGAGATTTTTCAATCTCTTTCGAAATTACCACGTGAAAGATCAGAGTTCAACTAGGGCAGCATCATAATCCCACCAAAAGAAAACACCTTATACCAGTCAAGATAAACCATTCCAACTTATTCTAATGCTGGCAAAATAGAGTGTTGGAGGCAACTAGGCTAGCCTTGAAGTGAAGGATGGGGAGTGGACCATAAAAAAGGAAAGGAAGTTTTGTTACAAACACTTGGTTGGAAAAGGAGGCTCCTGAACCTCTTCCCTATTCTCCACATGGGCATCACTCCCCTTAGCATTTTTCCTACCTTTCATGTCTTCCATTCCTTCAACTACAGTTATCAAATAACATCAGTTCCCCGGCCTAGTATCTTGACTATATCATGTGGGATACACTTGCAAGAAAGTACTTTGAAACCTACAAGGGGATAAAACAGAAATTTAAATGAGGAATTTATAGGGGAGTCAGGAAGAGCAGTGAGAACAGTCAGTGTAGCCCAACAATTACCACAACAGGTCCACATTTTTCACTGAAATGGAACATGAGGGCTGTATTTCTAACACTTCACCATTACAGACAGGAAGTAAAATGGAAAGAGGATGCTTTAAATAGCAGTTGTTTGCAAAGAATTGTCAGTGTCAGATACCCCAAAGTGACAACTAGACATTTCTATCAAACAGGCAGCAAACTCTGGTCACCTGGCATCTCTCCCAACTCGTGGATTGAGGATAGAGGAACCTGCTAAAAGGACAGCACTGAGGAAGAGAGCAGCCAGTGTGAGACAATAAAATGAGCAGAACTTCCAAAATGGCATGGGGACAGCAAAATGATCCCAGAAGTCACTGTATTTTTCTCAAAGACTGAAAAATTTTAATAGTAAACACATAAAAAGCCCTGGCAATGCTTTTGTGGCATGTAAGTTTAATGCCAGCTACCTATTAAGAGATTCCATACAGATCTAATATGTAGCTGTGTGGTGATTCTTCTTTTATTCTTTATAAATTTATCCTCAGCAAACCATGAGGAAAGATGCATTCCAAAAACATTTAATTAGTCTGCTACTGATTTCAGTAGTTCAGTGCCTGTCCCCTCCAGCTGAATATGCAGCCACATTATATCCAGACAGGGACTACATTTTTTGCTGTTGTTTGAAGGTTTGTTTGTTTCTCTAAACACTAACAGAGTGCCAAAAATAAGTACAGAAAAAACAAATTCAGCCTACATAATCTTAAAAAAGTGTTTTTAATGATCCTTTTAAAAGACACAGTTTTAGTTATCTATATTACATTTAATTCTTGCAACCATGACAAATGAAAACATAAAACAAAATTAAACCATGTCACAATACTCTCTAAAACTATAGTGTTAATAGGCAACAAAGATATTCTGTAACACAGTATTTACCTTTATGTTGCTTCAGTAGCAAAGACAGACCACTGTATTTCCATGAAGCAGAACAAAATGGAAACTTGTTTCACTCTCTTGTTCACATTCAAATTCTTTACAGTGTCAGATTCCGCTTTTAAACGTTCCTTCTCTTTTTTCTTATTTCTGAACCAAGTTATTGTACCTGTGTTTCCATATAAACTGCTCTGAGTAATATATATTGAGTTTTCAGAGACCATTTGGTCAGATTTTAATCACCTCTCCTGGGAGCTGACACCAACTTCCAGCAGCAGGTCATACAATGCAGATTAGAATAACAAAAGGCATGCTGCTGTGATTCCAAAAAAAAGGGCAAAAATAATACAAGTCTGTCTTTATCAAGCTTAAGAATGATGTTTTGAGACTTTGATGTCTCCTAGACAGAGCCTTTCTTTTGTTTGTATAAAAGCATAAATTCAATCCCTTCTGATTTTTTTCCGATTTTTTCTCTAAAACAGAGAATGTGCCACTGCAAAGATTTTGTTCCAGATTCCATGTTTCTTTTTGTCTTTTATTTTTTACTTAGTTGCCCAATATAGAAAGCTTCTATTTTGCAAATTTGCATTGAACTAAAATTTGTATTTACACAATGTTGCACTTCCTCCCATTTTGAAATAAAAGAAATATATTTCAGGTTTTTTCCATGTAAAAGTGTTTTGGGTTTAGTTTGGATTTTTTACTGCTCAAATTCTTTGTTTAAAGGTAAACTAGAAAAATGTCATGAAACCTATAGAAAAGCACTGGTTTAATCTCTTCCAGATTAGCATCGTGTTAAATTATCTGTCAGCATAACACAGATAAATTATATATTTCTCCCTTACAAGTCACAATTCTTTATTATAGCCTTTCCACTACAAATCCCAAACAGATTAAAACTTGGCATATTTGACCTCTTTGGTAAAAGGCAACTCAGTGCATAAGGATTTTTACCCTATTCTCCAAAATGAACAGTTCCACATGTATAAATGCTAGCAGGAACAAACATCTGTTTCTTTCTCCGACCTTCACCAACCCTCTATTCTGCAGATAGAAATCCTACAGTTTTACTAATTTATAAGCACCATGCAGACACAGGCAGTCTAGAGAGAAACCTCTTTAGCAGTTGCAAAGAAAAAAAACATGAGAAAGCCTCCACAAAGGAAGAAATTCTGAGAGACCAAAAGAAAAACAAAAGGGAAGAGGTGTGAAGATTTAAAATAATCCCAATACTCACTGAAAGCAGCCACTGCAAGAGCCAATGTGACAATAATGGAGACCCAGGAAACCCACAATGCCTTCTTTCTGTAGCTTTGAGCTTCATGAGGTTTTAGCCTCGTACTGCTTTCTAGTAAACCTGATAAGCAATAAGCAAAGAATGTATGAACAACGCATTGCCCCTTTTAAAAAAACAGCTGTGTTAGTTCAGCCCTAGAACACACATTTACATTCTATGTTACACACAGAAGCAATACAGAATCAAATCCTGTTCAAAACTGCTCACATTGTTAAGGTTAGGTAAATGAGGCCACCAGAAACATGTGAGTAAGCAAGAAGAGCACACACAAGCTGTTTTGATTCCACACAGAAAGACCCACACATGAATCCCTTAAAAAGAGCTCTGCATTCCAGTTATGGAAATTCACAAATCATTATGATTTCCACCTGCACCTTTACACAAGAAATGGCTCAGTCCTCTAGTCCCTCAAAACTCAGATCAAAACTTGTTTCAGAACTTGAGGATCCTGGGGATAATTAACATAGGAGAAAAACTTGTGCTCACCAGTCCCTGTGGAATAACCTCCCAAAGCACAGGGATACACTGCACATATTGATCATCAAGGGACAAGCAGGTATGCCTCAGAATCAAAGCTATTGCAGCTGAAAAGGCCTCTTGAAGCATCTTGTCCTTCATTTGGGGTAAGAATATATTCCCATCTAGAACTAACTGAAGAACCAATTTGCCCTTGCTGCAATCAGTGCAGAAGTCTGTTGAACACAAGGAAATGCTACTGTTTTTTCTTTTTTTTTATGCTTTCAATCTGTGGCAGTCTTTGGTCCACTGATATTAAATTACAGACAATTTAGGTTAAATATAAATTAGCAACATCCTTTGGTTTTTATTCTCTCAGTCTGAGTCTTAAGCCACTTCTAAGATATCTTCAGAATTTTACATATTTCCATTCTGCATATCCCATTCTGATTATTTTAGGCTTAATACATTCATCCAATTTGACACATACATTCTTTTTTACCACCAAGTTTCAGCTCAAATCTGCTTAACTGGAGAGAAAACATGATGGTTTTAAATTTCTTAATGAGTTACTCCAGAAGATGTGGGTGGTTCCTCTCAGATGATGAGCACTTTTCAGAGAGATTTGCCTGCCCTGAATGCATTGAATTGAGACAGAACAGCACAACTTTCAGTAGCTGCTCTGAGGTTTTAGACAAAGGGTGGAGAACAGGGGCTCTGTAAGACTCAGCACCAGATTAAAACATAGAAGTTGAAGCTGTTACTGTCCTCACCTTCCCCAGTGTTCCCTCTGATGGCTATTGCCACTTTCCAGGCAGGGACATCTGATCTGGTTCTCATGAATCCACACCATGTTTAACCAAGTTTATTAACCTTTAACACATATTAATTTCAACTGACTGTAACATACTGGCTGAGAACTGCAATGGTTTTGGAATCAATTCAGAACGGAATCAGACATCTCTGCCCTGGGGGCAGCATTGTGTCAGCAGAGGGGCAGGCATCCAGAGGTGGTCAAATTTGAGCCACCAGATTTTATTCTGCCACTTGGAGTCTAATCCTAGCATAATTGGTAGGATTCATTCTGTCTTGGAAAAATTCTTCATGCTTTTTACACCTCATTTACAATAAAGCACAGAGAGTTTCTTTATAGGACTTCAGAAAGCCACTCTGATAATTTATTGCTATTACTGTATTTTTAGAAAATTTAAAATATTATCACACTTTGTGCTTCACTCTCCTCATTTTATGAATGGGAAAGAATCTACAAACTTGCATGGACCAGGCCCTATACTGAAATTATGTCTATTTCTTAGTATATGCATTATTTGTCTAATACATGGAAACTGATAGATGACAACTCCAAAAGGTTAGAGTCTTTTACTGATAGTGCTGCACAGTTATTTCTCACATGCCTGCTTTCATTTGTGTGAATTTTTTTTTCCACAAATGTTTGGCCTACCTTCTGCTACTATATATAAAGATGTACAGTTTAATTGCTTTCTGGTATGAGGTAATTTAACAACACATCTTGAAACACAGGAGGGATTTCTACCAATATAACCATAGAGAAAACACATCTTCTCATGTTTTTGAATTCACCCCTCCTGTCCCCTCCCCAAACCAAGGATTTTAAATTATGGCCCAAATCTTCCTGGAATGTAAAGTAAAAGTTTTTCTCAGCCAGTTTTGGTTCTAAATATTTCAAACCTCAACTAAACACAGATCAGAATGACACATATCCTCACCTGTTTCTTTATTTAAAGACATCTTTTAATTCATGGCTACAGCTCGCTAGTACCTGGGAAGTCCAACATACACAGCTGATACTTACAAATCAAACAATATCCTAATTAAACTGAGGAACTATTAATAAGCCCCAGAGCTAGTGCAGCACTCCTGATTACTATTCACATGTCAAGCACATGTCCAGTATGACAGAGACTGCGATCTTTATAAAACTCAACCACTTCTGCCGTGTGTGTGTGTGTGTTTCTCTGTCTCTCAAAATGGCTGGCATATTCTGGCTGTCAGTGTTGTGATCCCTTACTTCCTGAAATAATTCAAATACATCTTCTGTATTTAAAATGTTCACCCCCAGGAAAGATCATATAATTCCTATGAGTGTCCTGGGGCCAGCATGGAAAAATACAAACTCATTCACATGACTACCAAGCCCATAGAATGAAGATTATTTAGAAGAAAAAACAGCTCATTAATTTACACACAAGAACAAAATTCACAAGGTAAACCTCCATATTTTTTTCACTGACCATAAGAAAGCAAGTTTTAAGCATTCACAGGAGGATGAAAGTTAATCTTTCATCTGCTACAGAATCTTTTGCACTGCTACAAAAATAAAAAGCTAGCATCTACAAATGGAATTCCTCCACTCTGAAATTAACATACTGAGTAATTTTATTGTCGATAATTTATTTAACACATGGATATCTTTAAGGTTTAGAAAAGATGATGAACTGGCTAAATCCACTGGATTTTTAATTTATCTTTCAGTATCTTCACATATTAACAGATTTTCTTCCCATAAAAAAAAATCAGAAGGAGAAAAAAACCTGCCTAACAGTTGCAGAACACAAGCTTGGCATATTTGTGAAGTGATTCTAGGATATTCTTTACCATATGCTGACTTACCAGAAGTACTTTTCTATTTGGCTAAGGGATCATTTTAAAATGTCAAGTTAGAAATTGTGGAAGAGGTAGGGCTAATAAAAAAACCTGTTCACCTAAGAATGTTAATTTAGGCATCCCAACCACAAAATTACCACTGATGTTGGATCTGGCTCTTAAAGAGCAAGTATCTTATTCCAAAATTTAGGAATAGTATTTATTTTTAGCAAACATGGAAGCATCATCTCTATAACTAGATCTGGTGTGATTCATTGGAAAGGATTGTAGGAAAAAGTACAATCTAAAAGGACAGACTGTTAATATTTTCAACAGGGACAACCTGCAAAAAGCATACCAGATTTCCCCCTACAATGACGGAATTATCCTGGTATAGATTGAATCAGTAAATACAGGACAGGCTAAAAGAAAGGTTCTGCAAGGGCCATAGAAAGAGCATGAAGGTAAGGAATAAAATAAAATCAGCAGCTTTAGCTTCATCTCCTTCATAGAACGAGATAGGTTAGGTACAACAGACACTATCTTTGGAATTACCCTTAATGCCAAAAGGGATAGCTTTCACCTTTATCTCTGTCATACTGGGCACGAATTAAAAATTTCTGTAATCAAACTTCCATGTTTGAACAACAATCAAAATTCCCCACTCATGTAAAAGTGAGCTGAAGCCTCAGATTGCCGTCAGGCAGGCACAATGTCTGTCCTCAGCCACTGGCAGTGACAATGAGGGTACCCCTTGAATAAGGGGTGTCTCCTGCCCCAACACAGCTGGAACCTGTGAGAAAGGTGGTGAATGCTCTTCCCCCTCATTTCTCTACTTTGCGTCCACGATTTGTGAGCCCGCACAGGTTTTGGGAAGCTGAGCAAAGAACAGGAGATAGAGGGGAGTAAATGCAAAGAGATTATGGATGAAGACTGAGAGCACAAAAGGGACTCCTGGATGCTGAAAGCAAAATGGAAAAGGAAGGAAAGGCAACAGAGACGCTAAGGGAAACCAATATATGAAATTAAAAGATGGAGACAAATTGTGTGGAAGAGGAGCCTGGAGGCGTTGTGGAGGACAGGGAAGTGGGGAGGGTTAAAATGGCAGCTGCCTTTGTGGGTGGCAGGTGAGTGAGTGCCTCACACACCCTGAACAGATGTCCGAAATGGATGTGCTTCGCACTAAAGCGTAAGGCGGTTTGGAAGCAGGCAGCTTTCTATTCCTGGTCAGGTATTTAAGTAAATAACAAAAAAAAAGGAGCTCTGTGGAAGTGCACAGTTCGGTGGGGGAAGGGAGACAAGGCGTGAGACAAGTGCCCCCACTTCAACCCCCAGCCTGGCTGAGGCAGACCCCCCAGAAACGCCCCAATGTGCCCCTGCTCGGGGGTGGCTGCAACCACCGCTCCGGCTTGGGCACCTCAGCGGCCTCCCAAGGAAAGCTCCGGCCTGCCTGGCCCTCCCGGGAGCCCCGGGAGCCCCGCCGCCACCCGCGCCCCTCGCCCGGGCGCTGCCTGTGCAGCCATGTGCCGCCGGCAGCCGTTCCCCCGCCAGGCAGGCAGGCGAGTTCTCAGGCGAGGTGGGAACAGCCACGAATAGAGTTTATAAAAATACTTCAAAGCTGTCGCGGAGCGCTCGCACGGGAGCTAAAACGGGGAAGAGCTTCGAGGGCGGCGCGGGGGAATGTTCAGCGGGTGGCAGCGGCGGGATGAGGGGTAGGCGAGTGGGGCTGGAGGGGGCAGTTCGGGCGGCAAGAGCCGGTGTGCGGCTGCCAGGGCTGGAGGGGAGGGGGCAGGGCTGCTGCGGCGGCAGGGAGAGGGTACGGGTCCAGCAGAGCGAGCGAGAGGACGCTGCGGGAGGGTGCCGGAGGAGCCGTCGGGGTGGGTGTCGGGCGCCTCGGGACGCAGGGGAGGTGGTGGGGCTCGCCCCAGCGGAGGGCAGCGTGCAGGAAGGCGGGTGACGGATAGACGGACGCTCACCTCTGTCCTCCAGCCCCTCGCTGAACTGCCCGCTCTCCCCGATCCGCAGCTGCTCCTGCTGCTGCTCCCGGGGGGCCGCCGGCGGGTTGGCTCCGGGGGGCTGCACGATGGCGGGGTCCGGAGTGGTGTCCAGGGGGGCAGCGGGCGGCTCCATTTCTTGCGGGGCGGCGGGAAGCGGCCGGCGGCTGTGGCAGGGAAGCGAGGAGCGAGCGGAGCATCCAGCCCGGGTGCGAGCCCGGGGAGAAGAGGGGACTTCGGCTCAGAGCATCAGGGAGACGCGCACGGGCAGCGAACAAACTCCGGGCGCTCCTCGCCAGCCGCTGCCCGCGGCCGCCTCATCACTGCCCGCGGCGGAGAGGGGCAGGTGGGAGCGCGGTGCCGCCTCCCGGCGCTGCCCGTCCCCTCCCCGCCCCGCCGAGCTCCGCCGGCGGCGGGAGCGGCTCAGGGAACGGGAGCCTCCTCAGCCTCCCCTCGCCATGGCGGGCTCTGCCTCCTCCTCCTCCCGGAGCCGAGCCTCGGGGGGAAGAGCTGTCCAGGGACTGTCCAAAGCCGGAGCGCTCCCGCCGCTCCCGAGGGCTGCGGATGCCGGCCCTGCGCAGCGAGGCCCCGTCCGCCTCGCCTCCCCTCACACAGGTAAAGACCCAGCTCCCCTTTGCTGGGGATTTGCTCATCCTCCATCTGCCTATGGCCTTTTTCGGGATCGGTGTAGAATCGCCTCACGCAGGCACCTCTCAGACCCCGCAGCACGAACATTCTGTCACATTCAGAGTTGCCTTAAAACTGCCCTCGAACATACAGCAATCTCATGCTGAAGCATGGGGTTAGACTTACTGGTGTTCAGAGCTGTCCTCAGATTCTCACCTGCCTTTCCTAGGGCTGCAGAAGAACATAGGAACAAAACTAAAATCTCAGGAGCACAGAAACGTTTTTTAGAAAATGTAACATTTTACAGATAAATTCTGTGCCAGAGCTGCTTGCTTCTTCTCTGCTGGTTTCTAATGACTAGATGGAGAGGTGCAAACAAACAAAGCATTCTTTGTGCGAGCACAGTCTCCCAGCTGCATGCTTACTCGCATGCAGATATTTCGAAGCTGCATCATTTTTTTGACTCGAAATTTTTTTCTAGGAAAATATCAGAAGACATTGTAGCCCTGGTCGTTAGGTGATACATAAGGGTACAATCCCCATTTAAGTTACATGAAGATCAGATTGTCTTTCTCCTTTGAGAAATTAGTGAATTTGGACAATATAGAAAGGCCAGCAGGAAATTAATATTTATGCCAACATAGGGGCATGAGTTTATGAACTGGCATAATCTTGCTGATGTCAGCCTTACAAAAAGTTTTGCAGCAGTTTAGTAACACCTGTCTAAAAATAGTCAGTGCAACATTATTATCAAAATGTCTTCATTTTAAAAAATACCTCTTATAACTGTATGCTAATCTTCCGAGTCTTTTCATCTGAATTTTAACTCATTAATTATACGAAAAAGGTAAGGTAAAAGTATAAGTAAATGTTAAGTGACATAAAATACTGGTTTAGAAACTGACTGGCATTTTGACAATCTTGTGGAATGAAGATGGCTGTTGTAATGTGAGGGATTGGTGTTTTTACCTAATCTTATGATTTCTTTGTGTCTACCATACCTACTATATGAAATATTTTTGAAGTCTTCATGTCTCTCACCTAAATTTCACCTTCACCCCTAGCTATCCTAGCCTGCTTTGCAATCCCAGAGCGCTCACTCCTCTAGTTGAATCAGCATTAATATGAATATAAGCAATGCCAAAATTAATTGCTTTTTCCTGATGAAATGGATAGTAAATTACAACGTGCCTATTTGATGTTAATGTCAAAAGAGGGTTGTTCTCACGTGCATAAGTTAACACAAGTGAGTTCTTTTGAGGGAAGTGTTATTTTGAGGTTTGGGCTGAGTTGGGAGGGGTTGAAAACTAGCAACTCAATTAAAAAAAAAAAAAAAAAAAAACCTATGATTTTTTAGAACTATTTATTAAGCTCTGGTTACCTTGAACCTGCAAGATGCTAGAGCAGATGGATGTATGCACGTGAGAGGTTAATGAAAAGTAGAAAAGGCTCACCTTTTGTTGCTTACCATAAAAATAGATTGTCACATGTCTCTGTCACTTAAAATGTGTCTGTAAAGTGAGAATCTTTAAATGAATAGAACCAGTTTTGTAACCTGGTCAGAGACAAGAAATAGACACCAACCACTTTTCAGCACCTTGCAAGGACACAGAAATCTTTGGTGAGTCAGGTTGGGGAGAGTGCAGCCAGGACAAGCCATGAAGAGTCCATTGAAATTGCTGCAACACATACAATGCTCCCTAATGCAATTATTGCAGGATCCCTCCTCTTTTATGGAGATCAACCCATATCTGATCCATTCCAGTAAGAACTTTCTTATTCCTTGCATAAATGGTAAACTGACTAATGACTTTCCTTGAACACTACCTCCTTTCTCTTCGTCTCTCCAAGCTATTTTGATATTCTTATAACTTCCAGAAATCGAACCAAGAGGAAAATGCCTGGAGATTCCTAATTACATTTCTCTAAAAGGAGGTCAAAGGGATAGGTTTCCAAATGATTTAGAGAAAAATAGGAACTAAGAACACCAAAGCACAAGTTTTAAACTTCAATGTGTTTCTTTCTCCTTTTTCAGTCGTCCTCAATTGCTGCTCTTACATAAAACTGTGTGGTGGGGACTGGAGCTGTCTCTAATTGTAGAATTGCTATATTGTTCAGGCTATAGCAAAGAATATGAAGCCTGCAAAGAGTATTATAGTTTTTTTTAAATTACTCTCTTCAGTGCTTTCAAACACAGCCTCGCACGAGAAGGGTCCTACACTGCATTTAGCAAATACAAATTCAAAACATTAAGCAGATCCACAATGAAGGGCCCTTCAGATCACACCATTGTCTATACAAACTAGCTACTAAGAAGCAGAAAGACTGTCACATCATAGCTGCTGGAAGCTGCTTTCCAGCATTGCCTCTTTTTTCTCATGACACTCATTCACACAAAGTGTACTCCATTGGATAAACACATAGGGCTAGATTTTTAAAGACATGGATCCCGTTTTCCAGCCCTGTTGGAGTTCTTGTGTAGGAAACTTGTAGGCAAAGTCAATAATGATAAAAAAAGTCCTCACTCAAATAGCCATATCTCTACATGATTTTATTTCTTGGCCCCTCAAACCTTCCTTTGTTGGATATGAAAAATGGAAAG
>JACBWW010000014.1:1818575-1876698 GCA_020086605.1 Lanius collurio | reverse complement strand
TCCTTCCTCCCTTCCTTCATTCCCATGAATAATATCAATCAGATTTGAATTTCTGGTTTTCCTTTTAGCCCCACTGACTGCAGTGTTTTCCCTTGAATTAGCAGAACACAGTGGTGCACTCAAAGGCTCCTGAGAAGGAGCTTTGCTTGGTTTCATTGATGTTAACTTGTCCCTGTTCTGTATTGACCAACATCATAAGTGCAGCACTTAAACTAAGAGCACTCTTGCGTATTTGGAAAGAGCTGGTCAGCTGACCTGGTGATTATTTTTTATTATGCTTAAAGGCATAAGAGCAAGATAATGTAATTTACCATTTTGTTTGCTGGGTTGTATGTCACACACATACTAAACACAAAACTGCCCTTTTTTGGCAATAAAATACAGTGTTTGTCAGTGGCATTGTATTGCAGTATCAGGAAGAGCAAGTGTAAGCCAGGATGGTTTTTTAGTTTGTTCTATCAGACATTTCATGGCTGAGAGTCAAAAGAAAATGCCCGCTTCTTACTTGATCAATATGCCTTTCATGGCCCTACCACAGGACCAGTTCTGCAGGCAGCACATCTCTAACAAAGCCCAGAACCAATCCAGTTCTAAAGGCACAGGCTGCCATCAGTCCCACAGAGGTCATCACAATAGCTCAGCTCCAGTGTCACTCCTCTAGGACCCAACTCCTGAGATATCCTGATATTCCAAAAGGCAACACCTTCAATAAGCGTTTATGGTGCTTAAATGCTCTGCAATTTTGCACTACAGCTCCCTTGTCATGTCTGTTTGTGGATGAGATGGTAAGATCATTCTTGGCCATTTAGACATGTCCTCCTCTAATGGCTAGATTAAATATGTCTCTTTAGTGATGAAAACCTCTAGATTTTGTATTCCACATTTTTTCATGAACCCAATCATTTCTTTTAATAGCCCACTAATTCTCATGTGCAAGGTTGGCTGCCATAGTTTTCTCCTACAAACAAATAGTTTTCTTGTACAAACAAGTTAGGCTACATGCTGTAGGATGTTTTTCAGCTCTGTTTGCTAGTTTATTTGGTGGCATGCAGGCAGAGGCAGACACAGATCTTGCTCTTGTTCTGTAGCTCACCTGTAGCCCCACAGCATTGTCAGTGGTCAACAGGATGAGGACACCAGGTTCTTTAACCTGGTCTAGATACCTCTAAGCCTAGTATTAGTCACTTTGGTGTATCAATTTAAAATAAAAAATAATATTGATGTTAGTACACAACACTGCATTAATTTTTAAACTGCAGAGCATGTTTAAATTATTATCCAATGTATGTAGTATTTTTCTCTTGCACTGGGTTAAATAGAGTTTAAATTGAAATTGTCTCTCTTCTTGGCATTTTTAGACAGAATATTAACTTGGGTCAAAAATAATCAGAATGTTATTTTGGAAAAAGAATATGATAATTCAGTACCTTTTCCTGCAGGCTATGAAAGAGTGCCCATAATATGATTCCCAGAGAATACAGCATGCAGTGACCTTGGTAAGTAATTGATGACACCTCACATAAGCACCTACCCTTTCCTTATACAATGTTGTTGCAAGATCATATTTGCAAAAAATGCCACAGCCAGCACGAGCCACAAGTATTGATAGATTTCATTGTGGCAACAAAGGAGGAATAAAAACAGAGGCTGCAAAATATGTCATCTTAAAATGAGCAGAAAATCCTGGAAAAGATTGTTTACAGTGAGCATTTTCCAACTATTTTAAAAGCTGTTTTTAATTCAAGATAAAACTGCTGTGTAAATATGGGAAACCATAAAAACTAATCTGTTTTGTTCAGAGAAATATTTTGCAGTTAAGCAAGGCTATATGTGTCTATTCCAAAAAAATGTTATTTCTTTATATCACTGTGGACATCCTGTTTCCAGGCTTTATGTAACTGAACAAAAATGGCTTATTTGACAGTGGTTTTATTTTATTGTTAATATTCACAAGTATAGAAGAGAAATGGAAGGAAAAATTAATTTTCAAGAAGGAGTAACCTGTTACTTAAGTCATAATCTTGCTCTTTTTTACATCTTTCTGTTTTCCACATTATGCAGAGAGATCTTTCTTCTTCCAATGAGACTCTAACCATAGCCTAATGGATGATGTGACTTAAGCAGCTGAGATTTCCTTTTTGATCAAAGAAAAGAAAAAAAAGGGAGCTAGGAAATTCCTAGGAAGCAAAATAATATAATTTAGTAATAAACTTATCCAATTGCTTATAATTACTTGATGATAATTCCCATCCTAAGGCATCTTAACAACCAGACACGTCCAATGGATTTGCATAACTTCATGTTTTCTCTCATATATTTTAAAAATTTCTACGCAATTTTCCATTAAGTTCATATGATTAAACATGAGATAAGTGAACTACAGAAATCACAAAACATCCTTTTTATCATATACTGATTGGGTCATTTTCCTCTCTAGTCCATTCCTCCTGATGCACGTGTCTACTGAGCCTGTTTCCCACCATGCCAGACCCAGGTTTTGTTAAAAAGGCTGCATGAAAAGGTAGATACCCACTTACTTCATACTCAGAATCCCCTCCTGCATGTATGAAATATTTATACTTTATAAATTTTACTCTATGCATTAAAAAAAAAAAGAGAGTTGTAATCCTTACATTGAAGGTAAAGATCTAGTGGGAAAAGGGAGTAGTTGCATTTCTTAATGAAATTTGCTTCTGTCAGAAAAGAGATTAATAGGTTTTATGGGGAATGGAGCCCAACTCACACCTTTCCTGATATTTTAAGCTCTAATTTGTGATTTGAGTTGGTATGTTATTCCTTGTGTCATCAGCAACACAGGTTTTTTTTTTTCTTGCTGTATTTTTATCAAAAGACCATGTGTTGAGTGCTTGAGGGGATTACCCTTCTACTCCTCTATAGCAATAATACTGAGATTGCTTCTTCTCTGCTCTAAAGTAAGTACTCCACAGCTCACTTTTGCTCTAAGTTGTTTGATAAACTCTATGAGATGATAATATTTCTGCATTTTATTGAAGAGTATTTTATGCTTTTTTGATGCTAAATGAACTGTATCTAGGATCTGCACATTCCTACTTGAGTATTTAGCAAGGATGACTATAGAAAGTGTTTGCAAAAAGCCTGATAGCCACTTCCAAAATGAATATTTTGTAAAACATACTCTTCATAGTCAGGAAACTACACACATTTCTCTGTGTGCCAGTTTTGGGGGCTTTTTGACACCTTCTCAAGCAGATGTTTGACACTTTAAATCAAACTCTGCTAGGTCCTGATGGACATCAAATTTCTAATACCTAGAGGAATCTGTTGCCCACTTAATGGTTTTTGCCTGTTTGATTTTGTTACTGGTTTTCTGTGGGTTTTTTTCTGAAAGAAATAGAATTGGTTTCCTGAGTCCTGACATACAATTTGAGTTTGAATATTCCTTTTAATGAAGGGAGATGGTGTAGGTAAAATAATTAAGTTCTTTAGATAATAATTCTTTGGGAGAGGCAGAAATATTTTCAACAACATATAGAGGAATTATAACAGATTTCTGCATTCTTTATTCTCATGATATATTGAAATTTTCTCATCCTCTGAAAGAGTAAATCGCATAATTCATGTCATCTTTCTTTCAAAAATAAATGGGGCCATTTTTTTGTGGAATTCAAACCCAGAGGTTTGAACCCAAAAGCCAGGCCCTTCTCTGTGTGCAGCAGAAGGAAAAGCAATGGCTCCCTTTGATCTTGCATGGGGAAATACTTTGTGAATGTTGACATTTGTCTATCCATAGTGAACATTGTCAGATATGGATTTATGGAAGATGGATAAGGTAGTTGGTTAATAATCCCACTAAAACATTTATATTATATTAGCAGTGATAGATTTGTGCATGGCTGTTAGCATTTGCCAGTTTTACAAGGGAGAGGAGCATCTTTGGGAAAATGAAGAATTTTCTCTGTAGAATGAAGAGTGTTAAACCCACTTCACCTCTGAGTGTCTTTTTTAACAACCAGTAAAATTCAAATTTAAAGGCAATTGAAGTTTGAAGCTCAGAATGTCAGTGAAATTTTGAACCTCTGCTGCAATAAAATTGTCCTGTAACCAAGAAGAAAGATGACAATGTCAGTCATATAATTTAATCAGACTATGATAAAAGTCAATTTCTGCCTCTTTCAGATTCTTTCTAAAGCTTTTGATGATGCCTAAAAGTTGTCAAGGGACAGGCAGTCACAGAGCAATTCAGAAAGGTCTCTCTCCATCATCAGGACTACTGATATTTTTGGTGTTGGGGTGCAGGGATGCCTTAATAACCACAGAAGTTTCACTGAATTTTCACATTCTTCTATAAGAAATGTGTATCTTAAGAGGTTGTATTTTACTGACAGAATTTATATAGTTTGATTATTTTTTGCTCTTACCACTGATTAGCCCAGCTGATACTGGACCATACAAATTGATTATAGTTATGTATTTAGGCAAACAGAGGCAATATCTGTAAATACAAGTATTACATGTTATTAAACCATCTGATTTAATTGATTTCCAATTAATATGCTCAGAAAGTGTAGCTAGGTGTACAGTCTTCCTGACTTCAGGATTTGTGTGTCCAAAAGTACCTGCTTCCTTCACTTTTTTCTTTAATTAAAAACCTAACCACAGACTCTGCCTTATCTTTGTACCAAAGCCTCTTCTTTTCCCATGTCTGGGTTTTGTCACATTTAGGGTATCAATGAATAATTTGTTAGCAGGACATGCATCACAAAATGACTTTTCAGGTTTAGTCAACTACAAGCTGTATTTGGGTCAGACAGGATTTTTTTTGTGTGTCACAAGAAAAAGAGCTTCCTATAAAGTTTGAAATTATCTAATGGAGGCAAGGCAATGTGTTTTTTAATTAGTTGGACTTTTAACAAGTGGACAGATATTGTAACACAGACTTGTGAAGCAGATAAAGGCCTCACTGTGGCAATCACAGCCTCAAAATACTCTTAGAGATCCACTGCACATTTCATGTACAAAAGGAGCCCAGTTTCTGCTCTTGGAGGAGCTGAGCACACTTCTTGCACCAGATAATACTTGTAAGACATTGGTAGTGTTTGAGTGTAATTGTTATTTAGTTATTAGATCTGGCTTTTTGCTTTGTGTATCTTGACTTCTCTAACTTTGCTCTGGATAGCACTTTCTTGGCTTATTCATTTGAGACTTACTTGCAGGCTGAGAAATTGGGGGGACACAGTGAGTTCATGCACACAAGATAAATTTTTTTCCATTTTTCTCCTGTGCAAAATCTCTTCCTGCTACAATAGAATTGTTTGTTCTTCTTCTCTTTTCAAAACTGGAGAGGAAGAATAAGAATGAATGGCCTGAGGCAGTCACAAATTGTGTCATGAGAGGTTTAGATGGGACATTAGGAAAATGTTCTTCACTATGATGCCAGTGTGTCACCAGAAGAGGTTACTAAGAGAGGTGGTGGAATCTTGCTCCGTGGGGGATTTCTAAGTTCAGCTACCAAAAAGCCACAGGGACCCACAGCTGACCTGGTATGGTGGTGCTTGTGGAGAGTTGGACTAAATGGTCTCCACAGGGTCCTTCAGGGCCAAAGCTCTGTGATTTGACCAGTATAAACATCTGGGGTTGTGTTGCTGTAAGGTTTAACCTTGTAAAGGATAAACAAAGTAATATCAAAACAAGTTGACGCAAAATGTGCAGAGGTTTAGAGAAAGTGACCATTCAGGCCTAAGAACAGGTTAATTTACCAACAAAGGACCAGTGCTATGTTTTCCTGGAGGATAAAATACTGATGACTTACTCTCTTAGACTGTTCCCTTTCTGTTGATTTTAGAAGGGCTGTCAATGAAGTAAATTACTTATCTGATACTGACAATCAATCTAGGCCCCTTATTCTACTCTATTTTTTTATGATAAGCCTATTTGTTTTACCTTATATAACTTTGAATTTTGGTCACTTTGTTTCCTTTTTTATTTTTATCCACAGAAAAGTGACCTCATACTTATGAAGATCATTAATTGTGAAACTTTCTGGAATTATAGGTTGTTCTAGCTGATGTATCAGTAAACTTTGAATTGTGTCCTTTATCAGCCTGAAGTTTGTGTAATTGTGTTGACCAAAAATTCAATCTCTAAATAAAATTTAATCAGGAAATGAAATCGAGAAGCTACCAATGTCTGTTTCACATCCCATAATCATTTTATAGAGATGTTCATTGAGATTGCTTTGCTTATCTTAAATTTTAGGATAAAACATGCTTGGAAAATACTTAAATTTTCATGGAATCCTAGAACAATTTGAGTTGGAAGAGACCTGAAAGCTCATCTGTGAAGATCTGTTTTTGTGGAGGTTTGGAAAATTAAGTTATAATTCTTTTGCTTTAAACTTTTTTCCCTATTAAAACTGCCCAGTGGTTGCAGCACAAATTGGATTGATATCTCATGGGATAGCCAGACTTGTTGCATGTAGACTTGTTGATTTTCCCACTAGATGGCATTATGCATTAAGTGCAAGTTAATTTATAGCTTGACTATAGTTGCACATGCTAAAGATTTAAAAAATAAGAAATTATCTATTGTGTTTGCTCTTAGTCTATGCTTAGAACTGTGGCTTACAAATCTCCTGACCTACTTCTACCTAACAGCAACCCAATCCATCCTTAATGCATCAAATATGGATTTACTGAAAGCAATAAAGGAAGTCAGCCATGGCAACAATATCTGATCATGTGTGCAATGTGCTTTTTAGAATAAAACTTGTCCAGCCATTTCTGCATTTACCATTTAAAGAGTGACTTCAATGCTGCAAATTGCTTCCTTTCTAGCTGCGTGGCTTCAACTGGAATGATAGGAAGTGTCCTAAGTAAAGCTGCAGTGCTGGAGATTGCTTTTAAATAAAGAGCCCCACATGAGCTTTTTTTTATTTAGTAGGTAATCAGAATAATTTATCACTTCAAGTTTAAAAATAGAGATGCTGTTTTTTCCTCCACCCAGATGAAGTGAACTACTAGCAATCACCTTTACAAAATTATGGGGTGCCCAAGAGTGGAGCTTCTAGAACATAAGGTCCTGAGCAGTGAAGCCCCCTCTGAGGTGGAGCAGAAGTTTAATACCTGCAGAAGAACTGATCAGATATGTGTCATCCAGGACACATTTCCCTGTATTCTGAGCTGTGATTTTTCTTTATTCTTTATGTAGGATGTACGAGGCTCCAGGCTGGAAAGCAGTAATCCAATATTACAACATTTTACTGTTAGAAGGGTATAGAATACGAGCTGGATGATCCAGTTCAGTTAGCCTGGGCCAATGATGGAAAAGGACAAGAAATCAAGTAAATATTAGCTTAATATTAAAAAGATCTTTTAAATCCTCAAGCTGTTGGAACACATAATAGAAAAGTAGAACTTGTGTTTAAGGTTGTTTCTGAATTGACTTTTGTGGAGAGGACACATCAACACCCCCTTGAAAAATTTACCAAAACATTGCCATGAATTCAGGCTGTTAAACTGTTTGTGTTTTCTGTTTAAAACTATTTTACTTATGCTACACCCTGAGCTTCAACAAACTATAATTTTAATTGCTCTGTGCAGTGCATGGCTGTATATAATGCAATGTAGGATTCCTTGACATAGAAATGTCTATGGTTTGTATTTGCCTATGGTGGTCAATGGGATTCAACCTTTTTGTAACCCTGCTATGAAAAACACCTCATCAGAGCTGCTTTCAACCAAATTGTTCAAGTACCAACAAACTGCAAATATGAACTAGGATATAGATCCACTGAATTAGAGCAACTGGTTTCCTCTTGTCCCTTGAGATGAAGAGATTGAATGTAGCTTTTAGTTGGTTAGTAATATTGGAAATTAGTAGACATTAATTATTGTTAATTTTATTATCAGTTAATTTTAATAAACACACATATTTCATTACTAGGATCCAAAACTTGAGAGTTTCACAAATTGTAAGAGATCTTATTTCTAATTAACAGATTTCCATATGAAAGGGTTAGTGACAAGAATTTCCTTTATTATTTAGTCAATGGTGAACACTTACTGAAAATCAACATCCAAATCCTGGTATTTGAAGCGTGTATTCTACATTGTGATCCTAATGGTTGTGCCCCAAGCCCCCAAGGGATTTTAATACACCCACTTGTTCAAGAACATAGAGCAGAGATGAGCAAGCATGTCAGAAAAATGGATATTTGGGGGCAGGTGTTTTCTTTCTGCTTGTAAAAAGGCTGAATTGCTAGAGACAAAGGGATTTTATAACACCCATTCACCAGCCAGTGCATGATATGAATGTGTGAAGCATTGATTACAAATCACCACAGTGCTCAGCAGCAGCTCAGCCCGGTTCTGCTCTGACATTGCAGCTTCGGCCACGACAAGGGAGCACCACCCTGCATCACTTCCCACAGGCAAAAATCCACGGCCATCAATAGGAGATCAGTGCTCTCTGAGCTCTGCCATCACTGTTTGCTGCTCTGCAAACTGCAGCCTGCACCAGGCACAGGGAGCTGCACAAACGTTATTAACAAATTTGTGATATATAATGCAGATCTTTAGAGGCACCAAGTTGGCATGAGCCATCAGACCTAGTCCAAAATCAGCAGTCTGGTGTTTAATTACTGAACTCCAGGCAAAGTTTACCTGTGATTCCTCATTGAAATGGGTCTCTCTTTCCAGGGGCTCAAAATTACTCTTTGAATCTCCACTTGATTGATCTCTTCTATAACAATTTGGTTTCCTGGTGACTTAAGGGGCCTTTCTGTTGGGTCTGAAATTATTAATTACCATAGAGTTCTTCTGAAACACCTCCATTTATTTGTATTGTTAAAAAGTTTACATGAAACATTAGGAGGCAATGAGTGGCAGTGTCCTGAAGAGGAAAATAGATCTTATTTAGGAGTGGCTTTTTTAATGATCTTCATACTCAGAAATGAAGACAGATGTTTTGATGTATCTGCAGTACAGTCTTGGATATAGTTGTGACCAAGAAAGTGCCAATTTCTTAATCTTTTTCAGCAAATAAAGAAAAAAAATCAAGCAAATTAATAAAACACATTTAAACACAGCCAGGAAGTCATGGATCTATTTTAGTAATTGTGAAGAAGGTGGCTCATCCTCAGAGGATGTTATTAAATTCTAAATGTCAGAATAAAAAAAGAAAAAGCAGTACCTGCCTGTTTGTAGTTGGACTCAGAAGTGAAAGCAGGCTCCAGAAATGTTCTGTGGAGAGATTCCTCTGCCAAGCTCCCTCCTCCAGATGATCGAACAAATGCAGCTGCAGCACGAAACCCCAAACATTTACATTGTAAACATCTGCAGAGCTGGAGAGGTCTTTGCTTTGGCACTCACTTCCTTTCTGAGGCAGTGAAAGCTCTGAGAAAACTGTTCTTGTCCCCAAAATCCAGATGCACCAAAAGAGTGGCACAGAGAGGCCTCTGCAAAGAGGGAAAAGTGAGGATTTGACTATCTAGTGGACAAGAAAAAAAGTTGTTCAGACAACATACAGCAGGAGTTCCTATTTATTTATTCTAGGCACCGGCCTTCTAGATAATTGAAACAATTTCAGATGCTACCATGGGGTATTAACTTGAAAATTATGACTTCTTGGTATCTGTAAACTTCATTCCATCTGTTCTTTCTGGCCCATGTTTATGCTGCTGGTATCTGTCTGGTTGCTCCCACTGCACAGGAGTGACACTTGGCCTGGTACGTGCTTAAATAGAATATTTTTTATTTGCTTGAGTCTATACAAGGGGGAAAAAAATAAAGTTCTGTTTTTCCCATGCTGACATTTAAAAAAATACCTATTTAATATTTTTGGTAGAAGATTTCTATACAAGATAAATGCATGGTAAGTGTAAATAGCAGAATTGCAATTGTAGTGTATTAAGAAAACAATTATGTTATTTGAAAGATAGGCACATAATTTTCTTTTATTCTTTTAGAATGGCAGTTGACTTTCAACAATGTAATATGTTCTAGAAATAAGGATTTTTTTATGGCTTAACTTAATGGTCACGAATTTGGCAGAGGACGTTGTTTGCCTTCGCCACTGTGTGATTCATCAGAACACTTGCTTGGATGGTGGTCACAGGGCAGTGCAAGGCTTCCACAGGCATCAGCAGCCTTGGACACCTTTCCACTATAAATTTTAGGGACACAAAAAGGCTGTGGCAGGTCTAATAGAGAGCCCACCTGAGGAGCATCGCCTTGAGTTTGTACAACGGTGAAGCTTCACTGTGCAGAGTTAATAGCTGAGCTCTTGGAAGCACCAGAGAGGCATCAGTACAGCATCACAGCTGTGCTAAAAAGCCCAACTTCTCTGCAAGGCTAAATGGGCTCAAGACACAGAGCAGCAGCTCTGATGTGTGTCTAAACAGAGGCTCTTACAGTTATTTGTTTCTGCAAAGGTTTTTTACTTACAAAGTGAAAAACCTACTACTCTTCAGCATTTAACGATGACTACACCTGCCCTGCTGGCACCTTGAGCTGGTTTAGCTGTCTCTAGATTGGAGGTGAGGGTGTCTTTTCTCTTGCATTCTGTAAATGTGTATAAAGGAAACTGGCATTCCAATCTAGCTGGCTGTGCAAACCACCAGGAGCTTAGGCAGAAAAAGCTTGAGTGTTTGGTTCATGGAACACGGAGAACAGGGAATTATAAAACCACCCACTCTCTGGGATACATCTTGGTTAAGGATTTTACTGGTGCAGCTGTAGCTGGACATGTCCTCCTGGTGTAGCTCTGCTTGGTGAAATGATATCTTCCTGTCAAAAATGGCACTTGAGAGCTACACGTGGACACTGCTGCATGAGAACTGCATGATGCTATTCCTCATTAGGAGGGAAATCATAACCATTGTTGTTATTCCCCACAGAACTCAAACCACAGCACTCCCACTGAAGTCTGTGTTCTTTGGAGTCCCAGAAGAGGTTAAAGTTCTGTGATCAGGCTAATTTAATAGGAGAGGTTTAATTATTTGATACCACAGGAAAAAAAATAGAATTACTGATTTTTGCATCCTTTCCAAATCTGGCATTTCCAAGCAGGTCTGTAATGGCAGTCTCAAAGGACCTGTGCAGTCCCCAGCACAGCCAAAGGATAACCTGTTGCTAAGCAACCAATATAAGTGTGCTGCTCAACATTTATTTCATTTGGAAAGGAAGGTATTCTTTAAGTACTTCATCTTAGCTACTAAGCACAAAGAGTTTTCCACTTGTTTTTCAGTAGCTGTGCACACGTGTAAAACAGCCAATTTGCACAATCAAATGTGCAATTCCAAGAACAGGTGCCAGAGAGGAATATGAAAAATGGAAGGTATAAAAAACTGGCATGAGTACTTTAGCCCTGAATTTGCCTCTTTGTGTCTTTGTTCATCCTACTTGAGAATGAGCACAGATGTGGCAGAGCTCTCTGCAGACCTTACCTGTGTGTGTTGATGCAGCCTCTTTTGAAGACATCAGGGTTTTCCCACTGATATGAGGAAATAATTTTCACCCTGATAAACAAAAGCCAGAACTGGACAACAAATTTCCATCCTGAAGACTGCAAATCTCAGATTCTGTACTTGTTTCAGAAAAGCAGCTAAATAGCTTCAGAAAAGAGCACTTAATGCCCTACAATCAACACAATTTTCAGTTTAGTGCTTCTCCCTAGAGTGAAATGGAACCCATAGATCTGCTAGGCTTGTGTGTGTGTACCTGGAATCAGCCCTGGCTGAATAGTCTATAGCTGGATGGTCCTTGAAGCAGTTGTTAGTCATGGTTTTCAGTTTAGACTAGGTTGGGTGCCTGCAGAGCTGAAGTGGTTTTTGTTCCTAGCCAGTGAAAGAACTTTCTGCTGCTGACCCAATGGATCATGGATACAGACAGCTACCTCACTGCCCTTTGATCAACATGGATCCACATTTTGCCTTCAGCTGGTATGGTTTCCAAACGATGTGTTTTGTTAAATGAAAAGCAGTGTGGGAGTACTACAGTGTTTGCAAGCTAAGCTGTGTCTTGGGAGCAGTAACTAACAACTATGGCTTTTTTTAGAGCTGAGGAAAACTAAGCTCAGTGTTGAAGAAATGAAGCTGAGCTCTGCATGGAATCCTGCAGCTTTGGTGACTGAAGAATCTTGGTGTCTTAGACTATTCAGGTGCACAAATCTCTCCCTGCCCCTCTCCTTCACTTCATTCTGCTTTCTATGCTTAAGAAGGGAATTGTCTTCCAGACATCTCTTTATTGGAGGACTCACTTTAAGCCTTTGCCTCCCATCTGTGGATTCACAATGCAAAGTTCCCAGAGCTAAATCAATACTTCTTTTTTCTGTCAGCTGTAGTCCATGCAGGAACACTGCTGTCAACAGGCTGACATTGCAGTGCAACATCACACAGCGTGGCTGTCACTTTTGGGAGCAGGAGAGCAAATTTGCTGCTTAACCTGGCAGCCTGGTCATGAAGAGATTGAATTTGGTTTCGAGACAGAAATAATTGCTATTTTCAATCCCAGAGTTTTGATCTGTTAAATTGTTGGCTGTCTTGCTTTATTTGGGGAATACTTTCCCAAAAACTTCTGCTTCCTATTTCTTTCAAGAGTTCAGTCTTCAGTGACCTCTTGCTGCAGAGGAGTACAAGATCAACCAACCAACCCTAGCACAAGAAGTTGACATGAAAAATAACTCCTAAGAAAATTATCTGACCAAATCCAAAGCAGATTTGCTTAATGAGTGAACAAGAATGGAAATACAAAAGTCTGGGGGGTTTTCTGAAGCCCAAATAAAATAGGGAAGTCAGGAAAAGGATAACACAGAAAGGGCCACTTATTTTTCAAACTGCTTGATTTCAAGTTGCAAGATTCACAACAGCATTTAATTTTGGAAAAAAAATCAGCATTTTTCACCAAAAAAAAGATAATCAGGGAATGGTTAACAAACACACACAAGCGGTGTGAGTAACATACACTGAAATAAAACTACAGGGGGAATAAATTACAGACAAAAATACAGCACAAATAAAGAGCAAGGGTATCTTGAGCATAGAAGTGTAATTCTATATTGAGTAAAGGGCAAAAGATGAGATGTAGTTTCACAGAAAATCTGAAATAGCTCCAGTTAAGCTTAACTTAGGATGCAGAAGCTGTTATATTTGAAATACATCTATGTATTGCTGTATAACTGAGGCATCTTGAGAGGCTGTAAGCACCATTATGCAGTAGCTTGTGTAAATATCCTGAACCAATGATGAGGAGGGGGAATATAAAATGCTTTGGCTACAATTCAATATTTTGGAGGGGGTTTAATATAACTTTAAAGAAAATGCAAGAGAAAAAAAGAGAATAGATGAGGATGTGTGACTCTGCCAAGGGCATATTAAATGCCTTCTACAAATTATTTCACAGCCTAAGATGGAGAAAGGAGGAAATTCAAGTCAGAACTTTTAATGAATTTGTTCTAACTCAATTTTATTGAATTATTTTTGACATTTTAGATTCGGTGTGAAATAAATCCCTTCATATTGCCAATATAAACAAGTATTTTCCCTTTGCCCTCAGTCAGCTGCAGTTTATGCATTAACAGGGACTTTTCTGCTTGAAGTCTTTGTGCTTTTGGGGAGCCGCCCATCTGGAATTAGGCTCCCTGGTTGGCCACTGTCCCTCGTTCTGCTGATAGGAGCAGGTGGATGTGGACAGCAGCCAAAGCTAATAACCTGTGACCCAGGGACAGGAGTGAGAGCAGCACTGACACAGAAAACATTAGCATTGAAGGAGTATTTCTCCTCAGGCACTTCAAAAATGAAAATTGATATTCATAGCCACATTCTACCTAAGGAATGGCCTGACCTAAAAAAGGTAATAAGAGTTTAGATATTCAGTGCCTTGTGTTATCAGCAAGCATTTCTACCAATGTGATTTTTGAAAGAAAAATGAATGAAGGTTTCTGTGGTAAATATCTCTAGGTTTTTGTCTAATTTCTTTTTTCTTTCCAGCTGTAAAATATTTGTATTGCACTATTTTGCAAAGCAAAATCCCAGTCAGAAAGGGAAGTAAAACTGGGGTCTGTTCCCCACTTTTTATTTATTCTAAAGCAATTCTTACAGTTTTTCTTTGGTTTATTGAAACCCAAAATTTTCAAATGATAAGTTATAAATTCCACTTTCTTCATAAAAATAGAGCTGTTCTGTTCCTAAATGGTATTCACTTTTGTTTTAATTAAATAAATAATCAAATATTAGACAAGATTAATGTTAACTAAGACAAATTCATCCCCAGCTTACACCCAGAGGCATGAAAGTCATTAACTTCAATTGGAGTGGGGTCACTCTCAGTACAGCTAATTGATGATGATAATTTTACTAATATCTGCTATTTCTTCAGTTACTGGAAAGAAGTAGCCTGTTGTATTTAGAATAGAAAACATCAGTTATCAGAATACTGAAGCTGTAAGTGTTAACTTATTATTATTATTATTATTATTATTTTAGTAGTAGTAGTATTCAGTGACATAAATTTATTCTTGTCCACAATATTTTTCATGATCCTGTGAAATGTATTTGAGAATGAAAAATGTAATTTAAGTTTTAGTGTAATAAATCTGAAAGGGTTTCATATCTATTAGCTCTGTGTTTCTGTGATTTAAGCAGTCCAGTTTCAGTCCATATTATAAAGAGAGCAGCTGGGAAACATAAACAGCATATTAGAAAAAAAGTCATGAGAAAACCTGGCATTAAAAACATACATAGGATTATTTCTTCATTAGTCATGAAAAACATCATTATGCATAAAACCTCCTGGAAAGGAATGTTTGTTTCCTTGTTTATTTAGGAAGGTGTTTATTAAAATCTATTTGAATCTCCTACTTGTAGTAATAAAAGCTCCTGATGAAAAACACATATACACTGGATATGTATATAGGCAACAGATACTTTTAGAATAATTATGTCTGTGTAAAATGGATAGGAGTTTAAATATCCAGACTACAGACAGGTTACTTTTGCTTTTTTCAGATTTTGTTATCTTTGTGTAATAACTTCATAATAATGCCTATAATTTCCTGCATTCTGATTTTATATAGTTTTAAAAATGTTTTTAAATATTTTTGTCAGTATGTACTTTAAAAGGGCAATAAATTCACTGAGATAAAATAACTCCAAGAATTCCTTGATGTTCTAAATTCACTAATATTAGATGCTATGGGCCAGCATTACATTTCTATAAACACAGATAAAGAGGCAAATACCAAATTTTTAAGATTTAATTTCCACCTGCTAGGTTTTTTTCCCTCTGTTCTGAGTGATTCAATGGTTTATTAATGGGCTCAGAGTAGAAAACAACTCTCAGAATTCCCTGGAGTCCTCTGGAAATTCAAGTCATTAACACAGATCTCTCCATTTCATGCAAGGAAAACCAATGAGGCATCTTAACATGCACACATTTAGTTACTGCTAAACTTCTCTTTCTTATTTCCAGCTTTGTAAGTACTGGGCCTTCAACATAGAAAATGCTATTGTCAAGATACTGGTTTAATATTCTAGGAAACTATCACAAGTATAAAAAATCATAGAAAAGATCAGATAAGGACTGTCAATACCTACAACTAATACCTGAGGGGAAGAAAGAATAAGTTCAAAACCAGACCATTGAGTTTCTCTACTGCCTATGTGCTCCTTCAGTACCCATTTAAGGTACTCTTTTTCTGCTCAGCTTACAATTGCAGTTAGCATGGTTCTAGTTTAAAGTTCTCATTAATTGCCACTCATTAAATTTTCCCAAAATTTCAGTGTGTGTATATATATATATATAAAAATCTATAAATGTATACGTTTAAATAATATTGACAGAGCTACACAGTTAAACAGAGCACACAGCCCCAGTGGCTGCATCTCTGGATGAGGTCAGGAGGTTTGGCTCTGCACACCCACATTAGGAAAGCTCACAGTGGCATTAAGTGATGATTTTGTATCACAGGAAATTCTGGACTGTATCCAAATTGTTTACACTTCAGTGAAAGAAATGCTTGCTCTTACTTAGTTTCCTTCTAAATGTTTCTTTTTTGGAGGAATGGGAATTCTGAGCATTGTTTTCACTCAGAGAGTTCATTCCTTTCTAATTGATAATTCATGAAAGTAAAAGGAAACCAGCTTCTTATGTAGGTTTTGCATTTTTTGTATGAACAATTCTGAATCTCTGTAGAAGAATCAATGAGCATCTAAGCTTCTCCTTTTCAGCTTCTCTTGCCTGTTTAAATATTAATAGATAAGAGGCTGACCTTCACTCCTGCTGCTGAATCATGGAAGCTGAAAAGTGGAATCAATGCATCTTTGTGCTAATGATTAACTGATCACAGATTGGAAAGCTGTCAGCTCAATTTCCACACTGCCATATGCTTAATTTAATATTTTCTGTGTCAAAATTATTTCAGTTAGAACCTCAGTGTAGTAAGCAATTTTAAGCATTATTAAAGCAGTAGTTTTAAAATGTTGTTGAACCAGGAGCTAAAATTCCAGATCTACAAACACCATTAGTCCAGTCTAGCTACACTTCAGCACTTCTGAAGTCTGTGAGGCCACTCTGGCCCAGAGCTGAGCATCTATAAGTGTTTCTTCTGAATGAGGTATTTTTGTAAAAACTGTAATACTACTACTACTATTAGTAGTAGTAGTAGTATTTTTATTAGTATTAGTGTTAGCATTATTAGTATTATTAGTATTACTACTATTATTATTACTACTGCAAAGAGCTAACTAGCACTGGCTTTCTCTTCTTTCCTCCACAGAGATATGGATACGGTGGATGGGTGCAGCTGGATCATCACTGCAAGGTTTGGGCTGTTTGGTGCTCAGGGCTGATCTTGTGTTGTCATCAGGAACACAAACTCACAGTAGATCTATTAAGAAGCAATTCAAGTGGCCATAAAATTGGCTCAGTCTCTGATACAGATTTCTCTAGAGGTCTATTTTCTATGAAGTAATGTCAGTCCAAGTCCTGCCATACCTCAGCAGAACCTTTTGCCTGAAAGATGAAACTCACACTCTCTTGTATAAACCAGCCTCCATTCTTCATCATCTCATTTTAACACTTGGAATGGATGGCTCTGAGAACTTCTTTTCAATGAGATAGATCAGGCTAAAGCAGACTACATGTAGATCTGTTTTCAGTTAAATGCAGTCATCTGTATGAGAGGCAAACTCTAAAGGAACTGGTATTTTAATAAACAAGAACAAGCCATCTCTGGAAGCAAAGCATGGATGGCACAGCTTTTTGGGATACATGGCAGCTGCAGGAAGGAGATGATGATTGGACACATTTCTGGTGATTTTGTTATAGGTCTGATGCTAAAATTCTGTGCTAAAAATAGTTTGCAGAGGAAGTTTGTGGCAAGTTAATGGCCTTACACACTGCAGAGAATTCCGTCTGGCCTACTTCCATCTGGAAATTTTGCATGACAAAAAGTGCATGGCAAAATAAAATCCTGTTCAGGCATGTGAAGCTGGGGATGTTAACTCTCAAGATTAAATAAAACCCAAAGGCTTCTCATATAATTCTGTTAAGAAGCATCAGGGTCAAACTAGAAGAAAATAATTTTGTGCGTGTTTGAAAAGTGCAGTTTGGGATGTGACTGAGGGGTTTAGAGATGGGAGAATTTTAAATGCAGTTTGCTGAACCTTAATTTCCACATAAATTAATTAAAGCATTAAAAATTGGATAAATTTTAGAACAGGATAGAGAAATGTAGAACAGAATGGAACAGTAAAATCTATGTGATGTAGTGCTTAGTTCTACTCTGCCTTTTTCTCACACCCCAAATAATTTTTTGTTTACTGAGCAACCTGCATCAATGCACTAAACTTTTCTTAATGTATTTGAGTGTGTAGCTACAGTAAACCTTTCTCTCAGGTTGGAAAACAAATTTTACAAGACCCTGGTACTTCACATGGGGATCAGGACCCTGTAGTTGTAATATTTCAAGTAATTTTCACAACCTGTGATACAGCTAACAAGTAACTTGACAGTTTGCCAAGGCAGCACACACAGATTTGTTGAGGAAGGCTTTAAAATATTCATTAGGGCAGTATATTTGTGAATGATGTATGAAGTTAATAACAAATTCAAGGTTAAGAATAGTTTGTGTTCTCAGAAGAAGGGGACAGAAACACCCTTGGTTGAGTACACTAATAGTAAATATTCCAATTTAACAGATTCTTTTCTGTAGAAAAACTGACAGAATCGTAAATAAGACCAATTTTGTGAGGAAAAATAAAGTGACCTTTGGAAAGAGACAGAATTCTCTCTCTCAAAGGGCCCAAAGACTTTCACTTAGCTCCTGTTTACTGGGAAGGTGGAGGAAGAGCTGCTGTGTTTTCTGGTGTGGTTTTCAGTTTTTAACTGCAGATGGAGTGTGTTCTCTGCCCAGTGCATCTGCTGCATGACTGCCCTCACCCACCCCACGTGCACAGCACCAGGGGATCATCTGACTTCCCATTTACCCCTACAGTAGATTAAAACAACCAAGAAATACCCAGGGCTTGCAGGAGTTGGTGAATTGTATCTCACCCATTTGTGCCAGCAGAAGTCCTGTTGTGTCTCTACAAGTCTGTAGCAGCTTGTGGATACCCCCCATTGTAACAGACAATTTGCTTAATGTGGTGACACTGTGCTTACTCAATCTCTTTGAACAATTCACACATCAATTAAATATGAAATGTTAAAATTTTCCATGCTGATAAAGGAACAGTATTAAATTTCATGACTGTGATAACATTTTGAACTTCCTAACTCTGGAAATTGGTGGCATATGAGAAAGGTTTTGTAGTAATTCAGGTCATGAGCTTATACTGTGTTTACATTTTGTTTGAGATTTTTTTCCCAAATTCTTCAGTATTTTTTCTCTTCCTAAGGAGGAAACATAATCTGAAGACAGCACAATAGGTCCCCTTTTGTCTCAGTATCACTTGTGATAAGAAATAACTGGACTGAAACTAACTGAGTGGCACAATTATATCTGTAGTTACTGGAATCATTGTGGTGCTATTGGCTTTAAAAGAACACATACATACCCAAAGGGAAAATTTAGCACAGATTTAATTAGAGCATTGTTTTGAGGTCACAATTTGGTTTGAGGATAAACTTGGATTAAGGTACCTGGTATCTTTTCCAAATAGAGTGATGTACATTGCAAAAGAAAGAGGATTTTTTAAATTATTCCGAAGAATTAAATCTGAACTATAAATGGCTGTTTTATTCATGTCTATTTTTAAAATAGTTTTTGTTTAAAAATGCCTACTGAAAAAAAATAAAAGATCAAAATTTTGCCACTGAATTCCTGTAAGGAGCACAATATACTCAAGAGACTATAAATTAGCAGGTACTACTTTGTCACATTTATAATATATGAAAATGTCATTTCACAGGGACAGGCAAAGATGATGAAGGATGGAAAGGTTTTTAGAGTTATTCAAGAGAACTGCTGGGACCCAGAAGTACGGATTAAAGAGATGGACCAGTCAGGTACCTGCATGAAGGAATTCAAATCATTGTGCATCATTTAGAATAACAACAACTCTGCCAATGCATCTGAAAGTGCTCAACAGCAATATCAAAAAAAAAGGTTTAGCATACTGATTCATTAATTTAAATCTGTTGAAAGCCATTGGAAACTGTTATGTTTTATGTTCAGATGGGACCTGTTCCCATAACTGTCCTCATTCTCATGAGAAATTTATTCCCCACAATACTTTATTAATTTTGATGGGATTTGAGGCAGTAAGGAATTTATTGGCATAAGTAAGGATGACTGACCGTGAACTTGAAAAGGCACCATACCTTATAGTTTAAAAGTAATTCACATAAAGGAGGAGGAAGCCCTTTCATTTTTGTTCCCAATGTTAAAAATATTCTACTTATACACAGGATTTCTTGTATGTCTGTTTCCTTTCCTAATACATTTTTTCTGTTTAGCCATGTTGCAGCTTCATTCTGTGTTTTTGCTGGAGGACTCTGAGCCTAGAGAACTGGTACAATTACTCTGTCAGAAAAGGCAGCTTTCCTCATTTAGAAATTTAACCAGATGCCAAATTTGCAAATTTATTTTCCATCATGTTACATGCAAGCCACTAAATAAGGCTTGTAAGATGGGAGGCTTAGGATGAGGGAAGGAACTTCTAGTCTGTTCAATTATTTTTGCTTTTTCTTATTAACACTGTAACTCCCCATTACTCTTGTAAGAGAAATATTAAGTTACTAAAGATTATTTTTTCTTAGATTGAGGCCTGATTAGTTCCTGCATCAGTTTTCCAGTAGACACAACTTGAGTATCTTCTCCAACTTTTCATAAGGAACAAACACCTGAATTGCTTAGAAGAGCAGATATTGTATAAGTAGCATCTTTATGATTATTGTTTCCTCCTCTCCTTTGTGATTATTGTCGTGGACAACATGGAAAGTATTTTTAACAGACTTATCAACCTCTACAAGCACATGAAAGAGGTTGTAGCCAGCTGGGAGTTGATCTCTTCTCCAAGATAACAAGTGATAAACAAGAAGAAATGGCTTGAAATTGCACCAGGGAAGTCTTAATTTGGATATCAGGAAAAATGCCTTCACTAAAAGTGTTGTCATGCCCTGGAACAGCCCTAGTGGAGTCCCCATCCCTGGAGGGATTTGAAAGACATGTAGATGTGGCACTTGGGGACATGGTTTAGTGGTGGGCTTGGCAGTGCTGGATTAATGGTTGGACTCAATGATTTTAGGGGTCTTCTCCAACCTAAATTACTCTATTACTTTGATTCTGTGTAAGGAGATACTCTGGGTCATTCTTCTTAGGGAGATTTAGTGCAATAGTCCAGCTTGGAAACTCACCAGGTAGTGGGCAATTTATGTAAACACAATTTAGATAATTTTCACCGACTTCATTTTCACCCTGGAAAAGCAGTATTTCAAACTCCAACCATTAGACATTTCATGGGAGTGCCAGAAAGTCTTTGCAAACTCTGAAATATGCTGCCTTGTCACAGAACCATGGAATCATGCCTTGACTAGACTGTAATGTTTCTCTAAGTTAGCTCAGGGAATTTGGGGATTACTGAATCACTCAACTACAGAGTAGATCATAAATAGCCTTTGGGCATCTTTCTCTTTCAGATATTTCCCTCAGCTCTAATGGCAAGTTTCTACAAAACAGTTGTGTTCCATATATTTGTTGTAGACAAAGGAAAAACACAGGAGGATTTTTTTTTTCAAATTTTTGCAGCAGCTCTCCAGAAAAGAAAATGTATCATAAAAGCAACACCACAACATTTCTCCATGAACTAAACAGTGCTCGCTTGGTTAAAAAAACCTGTAAACCTGTATGTTACAGCACCATCTGGTGACTTGTGCCCTAAAAATGTCCCTTTTTATTACAGCACTCCAGACATACAGGCATCAGCCAATTAATTATGTGTGGTGAAAAAAAAGCCTTGATGTTTTTCATTCTTTTATTCTTACTGCTCAGCTAATGATAAAGGCTATGGACCACATTTATTCCTTTTTGGTTTAGAAAGCTGTAGCTACTTAGTCCAAAGACTGCTTTCTGTAATATAGGCTGAGATAGATTATACCCAAAAATTTAACCTCCAAACATGGTGTAATTTTGGGACAAAGATGCAAGGAGTCTCCTAGCTGAACAAAATTTGAATCAGTCACTGAAAGGTAATGTTAACTCAGAGATAACTCATAGCTTGGTTGCTAAAAGGCTTTGTTTGTGCAATGCCCAAGAAATCTTGCCAGTAACAGGAAGTGGTCTCCAGTGGACCAAAGAGACTCAATTAGTTCTCCTAATCATATGTCCTAGGTCTAATTGATGTATATACTTCTGTCTTGATCCGCTCAATAAAACAAGCTATCCATGTAACTGAATAAAACAAGCTGTAAAAGTAATTAACATCACAGTTCTGTGACACAAATCATCACAATTTTGTTTGAAAAAAATAAATATATGTATATCCTAACTGTCTTTCCTTGTTATTTTCTCCTTGTAAAACCCTCTGAAGAGGATAAAAAAGTACAGGCTTTTCTGTGCTGACTCTTCCTCCTAAAGCTAATGTCTAGGAACAGTCAGCTTGGAAATGTACCTTTAAGGTTTATATTAAATTTGCTCAGAAGTGTAAAAATGGATTGAAAGCAGATACAATACTTGTGGAAAACATGGAAAGTATTTTTAACAGACTAATCAAGTGTCCATATTGGTGGAAATTCCAACTTGGGCTGTACTTCAGTATTTATGTAATTTTGCAGGCCTAATCGCTACCACTAAATCCATTGCTGCTGTACATAATATAATTAATCAGATCTTGTAGCAATCTGAGTCAGCTTCTCCTCTTGTTTCCTACTGAAACTTCTAAGAAGGAGGATAAACCTTTTTGTTATCATCCACGTGCTTTGGCAAGTCATTGTCTCAGAGTTCTCCTAGAGTTCATTCTCCCAGAGTTTTGTCTGCCATCTTTTGTTCTAGTAGTTTCACTAACAATCAAGTTAAATTTTTTAAAGTATGACAAGATATGTGCAAAAAAAATACAAACAGACCTAAAATTAAAAACAAAAATACAGTTTTGCCTGTAACTATTTTGTGAAGCCCTAATTATTGTTTATTTTGTTTGTTTGCCAGGTTTGCTGTTTTCACTCCTGTAACCTGTCACAAACAAAGTTATGAGACAGATTTGTGTTTGAACAGAAACAATACAACATGGACTTAATTCTTTTTAACATCAAAGTTATTTCTGAAAGCAGGCAGATTTTCTTATGTTTACAACCTCGTAGTGGAGGCACATGATGAATTAAACCTAACACAATATAGCTTTGGGAATACATTGATTAATTACCATTGTTAACATAATGTTATTTATCTTTGAGCTAATTCATTTCTTTATTTAATATATATGACAAATGTGACCCCAAAGTAAACTCAAGTTAGTGAATTCTGTTGGTTTAATGTCACTTTGAGAATATTGTTAAATAGCTATTTTAATAGTTTGTACATGTACAGACTAAATACTTCTAAAATCAAAAACCTTTATTTCAAAAATAATCTAGCAGGAGTATGGAAGTGCTTTTTTCTGTCTACTTAGCAAAAATATTTAACTCCTAATAAAGTGATGCCCTATGAGATTCATTGCCATGATCCTTAATTAAAGAGATAAAGATTGTATCCATTTCACTGTTAAATCAGTATTTCTCATTAGTAAAGCTTTACATTCTGCCTCTCAAACCAACGTAACATTTTATTGAAAACAGGCAACAAAAAAGGAAACATTCATATTTGTTTTTTCTTACTCAGGAGTCACAGTCCAAGTCCTGTCCACAGTCCCTGTGATGTTCAGCTACTGGGTAGGTTCCTTTTAACACATTTCATAGTTCATATGTGGCAACATTTTTAAAACACAAATGCATCCTCCTACAAATTAGGTGTTTGAAGCAGTCACTAGAATGTTTCTGCTGTGAAAAAGAAAAGGCAAGAAAAGAGTGCAGGTATGAGAAGATGGCTGCAGGAGGGGCTGGCAGAGATCCACACTGGAGCACACACAGTGAGAAAGGACAAGGCAACAACTGAATTTCTTTTGGGGGCCTTATGGGGGCAGCTGGAAATGGAGAGAAAAAATTTATACAGCATGAATCCATGGTTAGCAGGCAAACATATGTACAGATTCCATGAAATCTAGACATCAGTCAGCATTTTCTCATGGAAAAAAAAAAAAAAAAAGACATAAAATATGTATCTGTGGCCTTGTCCCACTTTCTTTTAAATGTGGCATGAGACTCATTAACCTAGAATGCTTTGAATCTTAAAATTCAGGAGCAAATTTAAGTTCCTATGTTCCCCACATGGTGATTTTGAGTGCTTCAAAAAAATAAAAACAGGCTGAGGAGATAAATCACAGTAAAATGCAGTTCTAAATTCATATTCTATGTGACTATTTAGTAATGTGTACAGGTCAAGATGTTTATATGGATATGTTCATTAAGAACCATTGTGTTAAGCCCACATAAAAGAACTACCATTGATATTCAGAATTTCCTGTTAGTAACATCTCTTCAAAATTTTAATCGTATCTAAGGAAATATTTTCCATTAAATATATATTGGAGGAAAAAGACCACAGATTGATTGTATGGATATTTCAGTTTCTTATTAGAACTATGGCTGTTATCTCTTTCTAAATGCTAGAGAAGTTTGCACAAGCTTTCTCTGTAGCATCTGCATGCTCCAGCACATCACATTTCTTATTTTTATTTCCTCATCTCCAGTAATAGGAGAGTAAATATTCATTGCTATGTATAAAAATTATATACTGAGGATTTTGCATTTGGATGAACAAAACCAGGGGACTGCTTTACACAAAAGACCAGGTACTTATGTGCATCAGCAACCTGGGCTTTATTACATTCATCCTGAGCAGTAAAGGCAACAGCAGTTGATAAAATATTCAAGAGAAAAATCACAACTGCACCCTGAGGTTTTTAGGTGGGGCAGAATTTAGCCCAACTGGTTTCCAGCTGTTCAGAACTATAAAGCAAATTTGGGTTCAAACCCTGTCTATCAGTTGTTTGCAGTGACATTTATCCAATGTCTTCCAAAGGTGATAACATTTGAGAACTATATTTAAATGTACTGTTCTGCTTCATATCTTACCAGGCCAAACCTCAGGATACTTTAGACCTTGCCCAGATATTAAATAATGACTTAGCTGCTACAGTAAAAAAGTACCCCAAGAGGTTTATTGGGCTGGGCACATTACCTCTGCAAGCTCCAGACCTGGCTGTGGAGGAAATGCATCGCTGTGTGAATGAACTTGGATTTCCAGGAGTGCAGATAGGATCTCATGTCAATGAGTGGGACCTGAATGCCCCAGAGCTGTACAATATTTATGCTGTGAGTAGCTGTTGCTTTCCTTCTTTGGGGGAATACTGTGATATGGAATTCTGTCTGAAAATATCTTGGAGCACATTCAGTCATCATTTGAGCCTTCCAATCTGCTTAGTGATCAGAGAGACTCAGCTTTAATTGTAAATAATAATTTATTCTAGAACATAATGGCAATAATGTAACATAAACATTCTGGAATATATTTTATAATAATGAATAACAAATTTTGGTTTATTATATGAGTTCTCACTGTAGATCTGCCTTCTTGATTTGTGAGGATAAGTGCAGTAACAAATAAAGCATTTCTGCACTGTTTGCATTTGTTTAAGTTACTGTATCCAATCCTATTGAAATAATTGATAAAACTCCTTGAGATTATCAGAGACACTTATAACACCAAAGTACCACACAAAACTATGTAAACAGGACCAAAAGTTCCAAACTGAATGTATTGATTATCAAATGAATTAATAGTTTACATTTCTTAAATAGCCTGAGGTCCAGATGAGGATGGTCATTTGTCTAAATTAGCGGCTTAATCAATGTACATTCTGAATCTGTTTCTCGGGTTATTAGCACTGTCAGCTTGGAATTGATTCACAGAGCTCATTTTGCAGGATGCTCAATTTTTCAAAAACTCTGTGGGTGCAGCACCTGGATTATTTATTCTTACAGCCACATACAATGAGATACCAACATCTGCTCTTGGAGATGCCCACATCCATGGAATCTCAGCATGGCTGAGGTTGGGAGAGGTCTCTGGTGGCCACCTGGAACAAACCCCTGCTCCAGCAGGGCCACCTACAGCCAGATCCCAGGGCCATGCCCAGGTGGCTTTAAAACACCTCCGAGGATGGAAACCCCACAATCCCCCTGGACAACCTGATGTTTCCTGATCTCCAGTGAACCTTCTCTTCTCGGGGCCAAACAGCCCCAGTTCTCTCTGCACTTCCTCACAGGAGAGATGCTCAGTCCCTTCATCATCTTTGGACTCTCTCCAGTAACTCCATGTCTCTCTGCTGCTGATTTCCCCCTCTTGTTCTGGGATCTCTCTCTTATACTGTACATCCTTCAGTTTATGTTTCACACATGTAGGAAGTAACCACTATCATTTTTAGAAGCATCTCTGGATAATACAGATTATGAAATTAAGACAGATTGGATAACGAACTTTGCCAAATTACCAGGCCAGTTATTGAATTGCTATTTTTAGTTTACAAATGTAGATGAAAATTATTCTCCACGATCCAAAAGTTGCAGCTTTTATTTATGCATGTATGGGTAAATAAACTCAAATTTTTTCAAATGTGTGATAATCTCCTTAGCAACAAGAGCATGTCCAGAAATACATCTGACAAAACGAAGCTGTTAAATCCTGGTTAAGCATATGAATGACTCTGATGACTGTGTATTTAAATTTAAGCACACAATTAAGTTACACAGTCAGAGTCAGCATCCAACACTGTTCTTCTGTTTTCCTTTCCAAAGATGTCAGTAGTTTTGTAAAAATTACCATACTTGTGTAGAGATGGATTATTGTTCAGAATACAGCCGATTTTGAACTCTTGGGAAGGATTAGGAATATTTTTGACTTTTCTTTAAGTCAGGCAGAGGGCCAAAGCAGACAAATGTAGTGCAACTCAATGAAGATTTCTGAATGCAGCTGGAACAGTTCTGCAAAACCATCCTAAAATGATTCTATAAGACATTACAAGTATTCATTCTCATATGTGTAATGAAACCAAAAGAATATTTGCTTAAACTGAGTTTTATACTACAGGATAGCTCAAAAACATAATTGGAAAAGCATTTTTGTACTGCATTATTCTGAGAAACACTTGGCTTAATAAACAGATGTTCTCATCTATGCTTCCAGTCCTGTAGTCACAGGAAGAGCTGTGAAACTGGGTGAGGACTTCAGAATTTGGCCCAAAGAAGTAACTATTGCTTATAGTTCCTGCTCGTGGGCCCATTTTCATTACTAGTACTACTGCTCAGTACAGATTTCCAGGTCATTTAAAAGCATGACTAAGATCTAAGATGCATTTTATAAGATTAGTCAAGATCTAGACTTTTTCTTTTTGCTGCAGGCTGCTGAGAAATTAAATTGCTGTCTCTTTGTGCATCCCTGGGACATGCAGATAGATGGGAGGATGTCCAAATATTGGTTTCCCTGGCTAATAGGTAAGTGTATATTTACTTTTCCTAACCTACATTTATGAATTGGATTATGCCCAGGAGATTGTTGCCAAGTAAAACACAAGTAGAGAGAAAAATTACATCATTTTTTTGTCAATTTTTTTACATCTAGTATTATGAGTAAGTCTGTTGTGTAAATTCAGCAGTCATTTGTTTCTAAACTTGTTTAATTTCTCTTTTAAATACTTAGAATTAAAATTATTCATACTAGCAACAGAATATAGTATTCTCTTTTGTCCCAAATACAAAGAATAGATAACTAGGGAGAAGTGAATAATCTGAGAAATGAGCTCCTCAAAAATAACAGGAGTAAATGAAGGAGAAAGCAAACCCAGACATTACCCCCTACAATTTCTTGGGTTATCTCTTAGAAACAGGTTGATCAGAGAGGAAATAAATCTAACTTTACATCAACCATAGCTGAAACAACATGTATTTTAAAATCTCTCAGTAGATGCAGGATATTGTCTAGCTTCTGGTTTTTCCCCATCTGATAGGTAAATCATAACACTGAACAACAGTAGCAGAATTCTGCCACCCAGAAGTGCTTAGATCTGATTCTACCCTCATGTCTTTTGTTCTGCGTTGGTTTGTTTTGCATGGTTTCACACTGCCACCAGTTCTGAAAAACATAGACAATATACATACAATACATGTTCTGCTTGGAAAATCTTGCTGTCCCAATCACCAGTGCATTATCTGCCAATATCAGTTAGTCTTAATCAGAGCAGGCTCAGCAACACAGATTTAAAAAGAAAATAAAATTATGGCATTTACTTAACAAAGTGTAAATTGAGTATTTTCCCACTAAGCCTAATAAGGCCTTGCATCTGAGCATATGGTAAAACATCAATAAAAATAACCTTTAGAGGTGGATAGGTGTTGTTTCCTCCATAGATGAGGGGAACTCAGTTCCTAATTTCAAGTCGATGTCTGAAGTTGGGTGTTTATAATGGCATGATATTGTAAATATGTTGGGTGTGATCAGAAGCTGAGGCCTAAATTCCTGTTCTGTTCCTAACTCTGGGCATCCAACTTAGTCAGTAGCAAAGAGAGAGATATAAAGTGTAGGATCTGGCATCACATCATAACTGAACCCCAAATCCGTGTTGGAATATCCATCCACATATCTGCCCCACTTTACACACAAAAGAAACCCACAAGCACAGGTGAGAAGGCAACCTGGCATATTCCAGTCTTGTCTTTGAGCAACAATAACAGGAATCAGGCCTGTACTGGGTATTTCAGGACAGATCCAACTTGCCTGTCATCTGTCCTAATGGTATGGAGTAAAAACTGGACTTAGAATTCAGAAGATTTTCCCTTCCAGGCTTGTGTCTTCATTTCAGTTAATTACAGTTCAACTCCAGCAGAAATAATGCATAACCTTTGGCAGCTGCCCTGCAATTATTACTTTTTCAGTAGGCTCAAGACTAATGGAAGAAAATTAAAATAACATTTAAAAATCAAATAGGAAGTTTAAAAAGTAAAGCTTTATATAATTAAGTTGATTAAGTTGTTTTTCTTCTTAGGCATGCCAACAGAAACAACCATGGCCATTTGCTCCATGATTATGGGAGGAATTTTTGAAAAATTCCCTAGGCTGAAAGTTTGCTTTGCACATGGAGGTGAGTAATGTACCATGTGAAACTCCTGTTCTTTGGCTGAGCATGGCACAGTTGTATTTTCTGGCATCCCAGCTTAATGGGGTCACCACATGAAGCCTGCCACCAGCTGAGCACTATTACCCCAAAGAAGACAATCTGATAGATCAGCTGCTTTTATGAATACTCTCTAGCCTGCAGGGCTTGAAGTGGTACAACAGCCGTTAAGGGAAGCAAGGAGGAAGGGGAGGCAGCAGGTGGTTTAAGGAAAGGGATAAGGAAGCAGCAGGAGGAATTTGGGCATCAAAGTAGTGAAAAAGTGAGAAAAATAGAGAAAGAAGCTAATGAAGGTAAAGGAAGAAAAAGCTGCTGGTGCACAGCACTTTCTTTCTAAAGAGCTGACAGTAAAACTTACGGATCTGTGGCTTTTTTCCCCTCCCTACATATTTTCAGCTGCAGTTATTAAAAGTTCCTTCTTGCAGGTGGAGCTTTTCCATACACAGTGGGGCGAATCTCCCACGGATTCAACGTGCGCCCTGATTTGTGTGCCATGGATAATAAGGTGGATCCAAGAAAATACCTTGGCTCATTTTACACAGACTCTCTTGTCCACGACCGGGGGGCACTAAGGCTGCTCACAAGTGTAGTAGGAGAGGTGAGTTTTACTGCTTCCAGAAGTGGGTGAGTCATTCTTCAGTTAATTTTCTAGGAAATAGCAAAAGGAGAAGAGAAGAAGAAAGCAGGAAGAAGACATCTTCACCCAGTGAAATGAACTGATGGGTTTCTGCCATGGTGATAATGCTTTTACTATATGGATTTATTGAAATGGTAGGTTTAATCCAAGAAATCATGCACTGTCAACCTTAGTTCCATGAGGCTGGTTCCTTCTCTAAGCTTGTTCAGGATGGGACTTCAAGCAAAGACTGCTTCAATTTGGAGCCTGGTTTTCAAATGGCTTAATTTTCAAATTCAAGTGCATGCTTGAAGAAATCAAATTATATTTCCACTTGAGAAGTTATAGATGAAAATAAATCAACAATAAGGAAAGCTTCTGTGAGTATGTCAGAGAGAATCATTATGGGTTTGCAAAAGTATTTGAGTTGTTTGTAGAGAAATCTTTGTAGTTTAGCAAACCTTTTAAATGAGGTACAACATGGGGCAGAAAAATCCTAAAACATTCAAATAATCCCTTCTCATTTAGTAAACTTTCAGGAAGGGGTTGAAGACAGCACCACTCATGCCAGCTTCCAATAGATCACTGCAAATCAACAAGAGACTTGTCATTGGGCTTTGATCTCTGCACCTCACAGAGTATCTGCAGCCAGAGGCAGATACCTTCCAGATGTCAAATCAGAAATACAAGCTCTGACAGGGATTTTCTTGTGTCAACAGCTGCAGTCCTGTTCCCTGTACATCAGTGTCTAGGCTCACATGGTGTGGGGCTGTTGCTATCATCAGGGCCTCTTGTGTGACCAGAGTTCACAGACGTCTCTCACCTGATTGGGTTTTTTCTACAGAAAATAATCTGTTGATTTCCCATTTTCATACCTAATACTCTGAAAAGGTTACTGCAATAAACCTGCACTAGAACTGGTACAGAAGTGACGTGCGTAGGCCAGACAAAAATAACAATGCAGCATTATTCCTTTCTTTATTGTGGTACTTTGAGCTCAGGTATCACACTTTAAAATTTGTGGGTTTTCAGTTTGTGCTGCACAGAAAGTCTGTAGCTTTGTGACTGGGCTTCTGCCTGCAGCTCCCCTGTATGACTTATGCCTTTTAGGAAAACTTTGCATTTGAAGATTCATGGAAAATTCCACCATGTGACAGCAAACTACAGCTTGAAACAATAATATGGAAACTTCTGTGACATGTATATATATGTACAATACAGTAACACTGCAGCTCTAAGGAGTGGAGTATCTTTTTTCTTAAACCCACCTTGAACCAAAAATAGGTTTATGGTTTTGCACATAAAATGTGCAAAGAAACTGCCATGGAGCCAAATTCCATTATAAACAAGTAAGATAAAACCCAGGTCAATTTACTTTAAAAAGATCTGCTAATAAGCAGTTAGTATTGGAAAGTTCTTATAACATCAGTGGGTATTAAGTCAGGCAGCCATCTCTGTGCCAGAGGTGAAGTTCTACTGGGCACCAGGTGGGTTGCTAATAAAAGACTAGGGCTCCAGCCCCATACTTATTTCTTCTAATTTCTGCTACCGACCTCTAAATAGCAAATATATCATGGTCCACAGCTCAGGAGTTTTTGCTATGCATTATATTTTGGATCTAACTGTAGCTTAGAGTAAGCAAGTGGCTTTAAGGTGTTTTTTTACAATAGATTTTGAATTTTTACTGTGTGTGATGTGCATATTTATTTTACAAGACACCCAAAGGCTTATGGAGTAACAGTTCAACATTTGTCTCTGTTTCCTCCTTTTCTGAGAAATCTCCCAAATCCAGACCACATTCATTCTAAGTATACCTTTGTTCCACATGCAGTTCCAGTACACAAGGATGAGTCTAGCTCTTGAATTTTAAATTGACAGTGCAAGGAGAAAAGATCACTCACTTGTTTATTTTTACCCATTTTAAAATGCTGGAAGACATGTTTTGCCATTGTTGAAAAGACCTTGGTAAATTATCAGTTGTGTGACTCAGCCTGGCTGAGACCACAGATTCGTTTTATCTGAATCTGTTAAGCTGAACTGTAGATGTCAAGAGCAAAACAGGAGGGAAAGTGCAACAGGATGCTGAATCCATTGCTAAAGAATTAAACTTTTTTTCTGTTTGAACTTGTGTAGAGCACAAGTCTCAGGGCACTTCTGCTTTAGAGTCAACTTTGCATCTCAAGGCTGCTCTAAACTATTGCTGCCATGGGAAAGCTGCTGGCTTTGCACCACACTTTAATTTCTCTACCTTTCATCCTAAGAAGCTACACATAGACACTGGTCCTTAATCATGATTACTCTTTGCAACTGGAATTCAGTTCTTAGAGAAGAAAGAGATTATGGACTGTGATTTGATAATCTAAAAGTCACTCAGCATTAGCCTCTATGGTGTCTTATTTATTTTGTCAACAGACTGTTAAAATTAAGAGTCAACACAATAAATTTGGCCAGTATAGTACACAGGATGTTGGTGTCTTCTTGAATTCTCCTCTGAGAATTTTGAGCTCTAACAATATGTCATCAGGTGGAATCCCAATGCTGAAAAATCATGAGTCAGATACTCAAAAGCTGATGGTTTTAGCACACGAGAGCTTTCTTTCTTTTTCATAGCCTAGGGCATCTTATCCTTGAAAACAAAAACATTCGCATCACGATCTCAAACTTTACTTTATAACCACAAAGATTAAAAAGTTCCCTCTTTTTCTAAGCAAAGTTGACATTCTCACATAACACCCTTCTATGAGTCAAATGCTTAAAGAAACACCAAATATCTCAGCACTTTCAGTGCAGCCATGTGTTGGCAGAGTAACACATATAAGATTAATAAATGCTGGGCTAAAAACAATGTGAAGGAGTCTTGAGGCTGACACTGTAACTTTGTGAGCTGGAGGTTTGAAATAGGCCAGCTCTCCAGAGAGCAGCTCAGAGCTGTGCAGGAAGGGCATCAGTGTGTGTGAAGATGTGTTTGGCCATGACTTTGGGTCCCTGGAGAACTGCCACTGCCTGGCACCAGCGTGTGGCGTGCTGGCCTCGAGCTGCTCAACGTTAAAATCCGCTGACAGCTGGGGTGAGTCATGTCCACTTAAGCTCATCCCTTCTTAGTTTGGGGTGCAGGTTAACGGGATGGAAGCAGAAATACACAGTTCTGAGAAAGAATGTTGTAGGAGTGCAGAATCGCTGCAGTCCTTCGCTCCCCCCGTGATGAGGTAGCATGAGGTGAATACAAATAAACACAATATCCCCAACGTTGCTGGCTATAAAAAAGTGAAGAACTGGATTGACATGGGATTGAATGATTCAGTGCATCTCTGCAAAAACTTCCCCATGGTGATTCCTCCAGAGCCATCACCCAAAGGCAAAGTATTCTCTGGCCAGCAGTTGGAGCTGAACTGGCTATAGCCTTCTGGACTTTATTTCAGGTGTATCGTGGTAGTAGGAAAGAAGGTGAAATTCAAGGCAAATACAATTTTCCCTTACGTAAGAGGATGAAGTCATCTTAAAGCTTTTTGAGATTCATTTTCAGATTTGGGTCTCTATTACTGTGAAAAAAGTTGTGCTGAGTAGCAGGGTCCACTGAGGTAAATCATTAGCCCCATGTACCTCTCTAATAGGAGAGATGTGCTAATTAAGGAATCGACCTCCAAGTCTTCCAGGGAAAATTGACTTTCTGGATATTCTTTGGAATAATATAACAGTACATCCCTTATGCTAGAAGCATTATTCATCTGCAGAGGTTTCACAGCACTCCTCTGAAGCTGGTTGCTAAAGACAGGTATTGGAACCCCCATTTTACAGATGGGTGCAAAACTGAAGCTCAAAGAGTACAAATGAACAGCCTAAGATCACTGGGAGCACAGAAAGAATGCTGCTTCCAAATTTTTCTTACTGATTTACAGCTCTTAACTTTACTACTAATGAATAGATCCCATGATTAGCTGTGAAATACTTTCATATAGAGGGAAAGAAAAATGTATCTATATATTTTTCCTGGGAGGGTGTGGGATTTCTTTCTGGTTTAGTATATAAGAGATGTAAATGAGGATGTACAAACCTTCCTTACCTGACTTTCTTGTCTTTTCCTAGTAAACAGCAGGACAAATTCTGTTTTCTTCTGCTTTACTTAAAAATCCATTTTTTCATATATACCTGGTATATTTTTCGGTTGGGGCTTTTTTATCATAAAATATAGGACATTTGTTTTTCTTATCTGAATAAAGTATCTTGGTATTTAATTGAATATTATAAATAAAATAATAAATTTAGCTGCTCAAAAGTGCACACATCCAAATCTGTTTTGTTTAATCTATGCTCAGAAGTCGATTTATTAGACAGAGGGTATAAATTCTACTATGCTAATCTTGTGCTAAGTCTTCTATAATAAATTAGAACACAACAGTATGGGACAGAACAATGCAATGTGTCTCTTCTATTTAGATTTTGCCTAAAGGTTTGTGTAGGTTCTTTCAGAGACTTTTGGGTGACATCTAGTGGAGATTAAAAAAAATTTTAAAAAGCATTTGACAACTAAGAAAAACAAACCATTTCAGAAAATAACTGAATGGTGTTTTCTTCACCCTATTTCAGTATTGAACTCTGGTAACTGAGTTCAAACATTATAACAAGCGTCCAAACTTCATCATTTTGACTTCAAATCCATGAGACATTTGAAAACATACATTTTGAATGAAAACTGTGGTTTTTCAAATACTCCTGCCTGCAGGAGATGAAGCCTAAAGGAAAACAGACTTTTGATAAAATCAAGACAGTTGGCAGTATGCACTCTCCAAGGCAGATGAAATGGGGAAATATCCTTCCAGTGAGAAAATGAGCCTATAACAACGTGGTCCTACTGAGGATCTGCCTGTTTCTTTTCATCTCAGATAACAGGGATTCTGCACACACATTTTTATTGAATTTTCTTTTCACTGACTTACATTCAGAAACAAGATATGTCACCCAGATTTTCAGGTATATGCTTCAAACCTGCAGTTAATATCCAGTCCCACTCAAAGACATTTAAAAAAAGCTGCAGACTTCCAGAAATACATGAAATTTTGTAAATAAGATGTAAGTTTTGTTATCTGAAGTTGAATACCAGTTAAATTAAATTATTTACAAGAAAAAATTCAGTGTTTGCAGTAATTCTACACTGTATCATGTTTTCAGTAGTACCCCATTGCCATTATTACATCTTTGAAATTATCACAAATATAATTTTTATTGTTTTCTATTTCTTTTTACACATTCTTCTCACCTATAGATAACTTTAATTTGTGTGGATGTATTTAGCCAAAAATTTCAAATTCAGGACTGCAAATCCAAGCATCTTTTGAGTTTGGTGGAGAACTTCTTGAGATTCTTAAAGAAATATATCCAAAACTCTCTTACAAATTTTGTACTCCACACACCAGTGCAAAGCATGGAATGAGTAAGTCAAAACTCAGAAGGGAGAATTCTGTGTATCCTTTATTGGCCATTTAATTATGGCCACACTTAACCAAGTTTAATCATTGCATTTTAGGAAGACCACTTGTAGGGGCTGTTACCTTTCAGGCCAGGACCACAGTACAGAAAATCAATCAGAATACAAAAATCCTAATTGTGCTTTATTCACCCAAGCCATAGATACTCAACACAAATTCATCCAATAAACTCTTGAGTCTTTGTTTTCAAGCTTTGTTCTTTTACTAGTGGAAAATACAATCTTTGTATTCACTTTCACAAATAATCAGTGCAATATATACATATAATTTCTTGTAGCTCATTATACATTTCAAAAAGCATGTGCTCTATTGTTTAATATTAATTTTTAAAAAACTAAAATCTGAAAAAATTAAAATCTACGAGTTTAAAATATAATATTAATGTTAATATAATACTGTATCCTGTTAATGTTAATATTATTTAAACTCTGTTGTTTAATGTTACTACAAACTGTACAACTTTTTTTAATTACCAGGACAAAGTTATTTTGGGGACAGATTACCCTTTTCCACTTGGGGAACTGGAACCTGGAAAATTAATTGATTCAATGGATGATTTTGACCATAAACTGAAGGTATGATTTTTATATTTGAGGGGGTTTACCCTCCTTTTAAAGTCTGTGGTTTGAGACATGAGATAAAACTCTGAAAAATCAGTGTAGTACACTGATTTCTGCAAAGACTGGAAGAGGCCCTTTAGAGTCTTTGCAGCAGTTCCTTTTAAAGCACAAGTAAAAGCATTTGAGTTAAATATGACCTAAGCACAAACATGTACATGTGTTTTGTTTTTACAGGATAAACTCAGGGCTGGAAATGCTCTGGAATTTTTGGGTCTTAGCAGGAAACAATTTGAATAATCATGAAGTACTAAAGAGGCTAAACTTCAGAAATAACCAAGAATCCTTTGGGATATTTCTATTGGCGTGGGCAATTGTACACATGAAAAATAAAGCTGACAATTATCTGACAGTCTCCTCTTATTTGCCAAACAAAAACCAGGGTACTGGAAATGAGTATGCACAGGTATTTCCTGAGGATTTAGGCTGTCTTTAAACAATTCTGAAATCCCTGATACCATAATAAAGTAGAGATTTCATCTTTTGCAGTTGTAATAAGAGTCTCTGAATTGCAATTAATGCCATGTTATTAGGACTTGATTCTCAGGAAGGAAAGAGGTGAGAAAATTTTGTACCCACTATGTTTCTGTCTTTGTTATAACAGACAAACAGAATTTGAAAGAATCTTAAAACAGAATTTAAACAATGTTGATGCCCAATAAAAGACAACATTCACCTTTATCTACTGCTGGAAAATGCAGTAGATACACACTCAGCTCAGCACTGCAGGTGCACTCATGCTTTGTCAGTGTTGTGATAGGATGGAAAAGGTCTATGTGGGGACTTTACATTTTAGCTGCCACCTACACCACTGAGAACTTATTTCTCAGAAACAATTTGAACAATATGGTCGTAGGTGCAGAAATAATGTACTTGTGTGGGTAATACTTGGTGTGTCACTGTCACAATAAATACTAGTGTTTACCAACAGTATGAGTTAATGTTCTATTCCTTACAAAATGCTTCCTAAAATAAGGTTTAAATGTTGAAGTATTAATGCTCTAACTAGCTTGAGTCTTGCTATAGGAATGGAAAGATGGTTTGCTTTATAGACTATTGATTGAAACAAGTTTTCATTATTATCCAGCAAGTGCAAAGGCATCCTCCTCCCGAGAGGATTTTGAGCCAGTCAGAAAAATGCGGATTAGTATTTACAGTGTTTGTTCTCTTGGGAGCATTTGCTGGCTACATGTGGGGTCACCATTCTTCTGTTCAGTCTTGGAACATTCCAGGCAAAACAGTATTAGACAGAAGTTGTTTTTAGCTCTGGCCATAACTGTCACAGACTGAACCTGAAGGATGTTGAACATCAGCAGTTCCTGGTGATCACAACCTCCATTGGAACACAAAGAAAACTCTGTCTTTCTTTACAGTGTCAAACCCTCCCCCAAAAAAAAGTGTTCTGTGCAGTAGTTGGAGTATAAGCAGTCAGCAGCTCAGAGGTTCAGAGTATCAGGTTTTTATGTAAGAGGAAATGAAGAGACAGAAAATAGCTTTAACAATATTTATTGTTCCTCAGATTTGCAAGACTTCTATTGACCTTTTTTATTTAAATATTCACATGGAAGCATTGAGTTTTGAGCATGTATGATTTTTCAACCAGGTTGTTTTAATTAAATTTCAAAGTTGAAAGGCAACTTCATTCTCAGATATTTCCCTTCAGCATACAGGATTCTCACAGATGTTTAAACAGATTTAAGAGGAAAATACATTGTGATTCCTCCAATACATTTTAACTGGATTAATTATTCTATTTTTTATGAATGAAACCAGTTAAGTTAGTGAAAATGCAATGTCACATCTTTGGGGAACAAGGTCTGGAACCTCTTCAATAGCAAGAACAGTATTTAATTACCTTAACCTGTGACTAAATGGGTGATTGCAGTACTCTGCATGGGAGTTAATTAATGTGCATACCCTGCATAAATCATATTCATTATGCACTGTCATTATTTAATGATATTCTACCTTTTCTTGATATGTTAAGATTTTAAAGAGGGAGATATATATAATCTTCCCTCCATCTTCCTTTACATTTCATTAACAAAGATAATGTAAAATTCTAATTGCAGTCAGCCGAGAACATTCTTAATACTCCTCCACCAATTACTGCAGGAATAAAAAATCTAAGACGAACACCCAAACTCCATGAACTTTACACAGTGATTTAAACAATGAGGTAAAACACTGGACCTCGATTGTTACAGACAGAAAAATATTAAGTCAAAGATCAGCTAATTACATAAGAAGTCTTTGAAGTTAAATTTCCTCTGCACATGCAGTATCTTAAAGATGATATACATTTCAGAAGATCAGGCAAGTAATTCGTTACTGTGCTGCATTATATCTATATATTACATCAGTATTCTGTTGTGTCTAGTTATAAAATTACAACTTCTTCTATAAAATTGGTACTGAAGATGTAAAAGAACTCATTGTGATGTAAATTGAGGTGAACAAAACCACTGCAGCATGAACAAAACCACTGGTAGCACGTACTAAACATGAGCAGAACACTTGGAGCTGTCATTTTCATCCACGATGATCAGAACTTTACCTTTTTGCTCCCTTTGAACCCTGAATCCATAAGCTCAGGCCACTGCTGAAAGTCCATAACTGAGTACGGAGTGCGCAGTGAGAACAACCCCAACACTGCAGGAGCATCGCTGACACGCTGCAGCTGCTCATCTGGAGGGACACAAGGTCCGTAACTTTCTTGTGCATTTCTCAAGTGTCTACAGGTCTTCCATGCCAGCAGATAGGAATTTTCTAGGAACTAGTTGTGCATTCCAAACCATTCCTTCTTTTCTCCCTTTCCACGTTCTCCTCCAAGTAGGCTGTTCCGCAATTTGCTTACATTAAAAAAATGAATCCTTACTTCTAACATTTTTTATCTTTATTTACACTTTATTAAGTATAAAGGCATTCAGACTGAGATTAGATATTTGAACTATCTTATGAAATAGAAATCTAGTTATAAAGTGGTCAGGCATTGGGACAGGTTGTCCAGGGAGGTGGTGGAGTCAGCATTCCTGGAGGTGTTCAGGGGACACGTGGATCTGGCACTGGGCGATGGCCTTTAGTGGTTTACAGCCGTTACGGTGGCGCTGGGCTGACGGTCGGACTGGACGACCTCAGAGGTGCCTTCCAGCCTCCATGGCTCCAAGGCTCCCCGACTGCAGCCCCTCAGGACCCGGTACCGCCATGGCCGCACCCCCACATCCCCGGCAGGCCACGTGACCCCACCCGGCGCGCGTCCGCCCCGCCGCGAGACTCTATGGCGGCGGGCGCGCGCGGGCCCGGGAGCTCTCGCGAGAGCCGCGATGGAGGCGGCGGGAGGAGGTGCCGGAGGAGGAGGAGGAGGTGTCATGGCGGCGGCGGGCGCGGGCTCCGCGGGGTCCGCGGCGCGGGGCGGCGGCGGCTCCTCGGCCGCTTCGCGCTGGTTCTTCAGCCGCGAGCAGCTGGAGAACACGCCCTCTCGGCGCTGCGGCGTGGAGGCCGACAAGGAGCTCTCATATCGGCAGCAGGCGGCCAACCTCATCCAAGACATGGGCCAGCGCCTCAACGTGTATCCGAGAGGGGCCGGCGGGGCCGGGCGGGACGGGCATGAGGGCGGCGGGGGCCGCGTGTGGAGGGGCAGCGGGAGACCCTTTCCCCCGTGTGGGAACCCTCCCCGGGACCCTTCCCGCTCCTCCGCAGCCCCGGCCGGCGCTCCCGCGGGATGGAGCCGTGGCCTGGAGGCACAGAATGGGAGGAGGAGCCTGGCGAAGCCCCCGCGCCGCGCTCTTTGTCGGCGGGTGAGGGACTCGGCTTCCCACCTGCCCTTTGAGCGCGTTTGTGTCCGTAGCTGCGGGTTGGGGCACTTCGAAAAGTGAATCTCAGTTGCCTGCAGACCCGTTTTTCCCGAAACGGGCAACTCCTCTCTAGTCATTCTCTAATGTGATTTTTTAAAGGGGAAAAAAAAAAATAGGTCAGAGCAAGGCCAAACCCTCAAGTCCCCTACTGAAATAGTTGAATTGGAACAAAACAAAAGCACTTGAGAGAATGTTTCAGTGTATGTCGCCCATTGAGGAGTTTTCATTCCGTGGGTGACTGTGGGGAGCCTGGCATAGGAATCTCCACATGGTCTGCAAAACAGATGGGAATGATACGTGTTAACATCAGTTAAGGATGTGTAAATATCAGTTAAGTTCTGAAGTGTCACGTCCCTAATCCATTTTCGGCTGAAGACAGTATGTTGAGAGCAGTGATTGATGTGGAAAGCACCTCGCTTTCAGTTCTTGTTGGCAATTTTCTTAATATGTAGTGTTTCCTTAATTTAATCTTCCAGATCTCAGCTTACGATAAATACTGCAATTGTTTACATGCACAGGTTTTATATGCATCATTCCTTCACAAAATTTAATCGAAATGTAAGTATGATTTTATATGTGGTAATAATATGCCCATAATTTCGGCAGTTCTGACTGAGAAGTGTAATATGCAGCAGTGTGAAGTGCGATTTGTTTTTAGGAATTCTAGCTTTTTATCAGTGCTTTAGAAGCTTTAACGATACTTGTTTTCAACTTTAACTAAAGGCAATTAGATTTTGTTTTCTGTCATCGAAATAAAATAAATAAATAGGCACCATCAGCAAGCACGTTTCAGTTGTGTGAAGAATACATTTAGATGTTTCAAATGTGGCTGATGCTTATGTGCTGTAGTTTGAAAGGCTAATGTGTAGGAACACACATTTTTCTTGGTGAAGTCAGTGGAAGTTCTGGCATGGAGTGTCTGACAATGATAATGTGGTTATGTGTGTATCCATATGGATTATGTAGCTGTTCCTGAAGCAGTGTAAATTCTTTTAGCTAGTCTAGTCTTAAGTGGTGTGATGAGTCATATTAGGCAAGAAAAATTTTTCCATCTGACCTAACAACCTGATCGTGTTGACTCTGAACACGGAATGTGTTGTTAAGAACAGAATTTTTCAGTAAAAATGCTAGCTGCTATTGAGGAATACTGTAATGAGTATGGAGCTGGAGATAACAACACAGAAATGTCAGTTTGTTTGTTTTTTATGTCCAGTACTGGATGCAATAGGTGGAAAAATAATAACATAATAGTCTAGGTATTCTTGGGGTTTGTTTGTTTTAAGCAAGAGCAGTTAATAGTGATGGTGTTTTGTCACTAAATGTTAAGGATGAGTTTTCTTAGATCTTTTAATGACAAAATAAACAAATTGTGACTGTGACAGATGTTAGGTCTATGCCAGAGCAGACCTTGATCTACCAGGGGGTAGAATCTTACAAACCTTGCACTGCATTTGGGACAGGTGCACAGTGGGTTATAGGGAGAGCCAACTTTTCTTTTGGTCATGAGTTTATTATTGTTGACTGAGCAAACGGGCATCTTATTTGGTGCCCATTTGGCTGGAAAAATGTACTTGTTTGTAGGTACATTTCAGAAGTGTATTTTATTATTTTTTGTGCAAAACCTGAGATAAACTTCCAGCAGCTTGTTACCAAAACTGCAGTGTTCACCCACACGAGTTCCTCTTTCTCCCCTCCTGCTGCTGTTCTGCCTATGGAGCAGTAACCTGTAGCTGGTGGAAGAGGAGCTGGTGAGGCATCCAAAGTGTTCTGGGACTGTGGATGGCTTGTGGGCTTGATAAACTAGAGCTGCTTGGAATGGAGAGATGGCTCAGTGTAGAGCTGCTGTATTTATATATAGACCCACATACCTGTTATATCACCTGCTGGAGTGCTGTTTGTACTGTCAGCTGTAATCTAGGCTAGATTTAGGCAGCAAGGAGCTTAAGCTGGTGTGTTTGGGTTTTCACTGGATGCTGGTAAATGGCAGTCACTTGCAACTGGCAGCACAGTTGTATTTGAATGAGTAGTGCTCTTTATATGAAAACTATGGCTTAAGTTATGAATCTTAAAATTCACAAGTTAGCTGTGTATGGGCAGAATGCCATGGAAACTGCAGTTATTACAGGGGAGGGAAGTGTACTGTTTAATTAATTCTCAGGTAATAGTGTTCAAAGTTAAAGGCAAGTTTACTGCAGTTTGTACCTCAGTAATACTGATTTTTGCTGAGTTCCTTAATGAGTGTAAGGCCAGAGAGTGACTTTATGTGTATGCTCATGGACAAGAGCATTTTCTTTTTATAGTTCTGCAGGGTAAAGAGGGTCTCAGTGAATGGAATCACTTTTAAAATACTCCCAAACCATCCATTAGGTTCTCTGTAGAGAAAGCAAAAACAGAGAATGCTAATAAATACTTAATATCAAACCTCCAGAGTACTTGGCAAGCTAAAAAATATACCAGTATTCATCACTGCAAGAAGAAAGTAACTCTTAGAAATGAATGGTAAGGTACTGGCAGTCTCAAAGCTAAGACCTAGATAAGCTATCCTACAGCACATGCAGTATATCTCTAATATTTCTTTGTTGTGTGCACGTGGTGCTGTTTATCCATGGCAGGAAGGAATCTGAAGGCTGGGGCTAGAAAATTAGATGGCCATTAATCAGAATGCCTTATGATCTTCAGCTGGAAAAATGTGGCCTGTGTTGTCTTGTTTTATTGGTAGATTAATGTTTTTAGTCTGGTAATAAGCACTTGCACAGTTATGATCATATATAACTGCCAGGTTATACAAATATACATGTATGTCATGTACGTCACGTGCACTTAATTGTTAATATACAGGGCTTCTGGTGGAAGCTCAGTTGCTGAATAGATGTTGCCTTAAATTTTTTTTTCTGAAGTATAAGTTACTGCTAAACAGTTTTATAGGCTTTCAGGAGTTTGAGTCATGTGTGAGTAGGGAACAGAATTCCCAACAGAATCTTAATTGTGTGGAGCCACAGGGATGTACTAGTTCATGTAGTCTTGGTTCATTTGGAATGTGTTATATGTACTAACCTAGTGGCCAAATATCTCTTTTTTGGTGAAGTTACTGTGAACTGGCAGGTCACTCATGTGTTGCTCTGGATTACCTACAAAGTACATACATTTAGGTGTAAAGAAGAAAGTATTGAGGTTTTGAAGTTGCAGTCAAGGCAGGTTAAGTCCTTGCAAGGTTGCTGTGCCCCAGTGAGGATGGAAACTTGCTTTGCCAATTCTGCAAAGCAGGACTGGATGCCCTGACTACTAATTTCCCTGGCTGTGCAAATGACAGGAGCTACTGTGGATCTCCTCAGTGCAAATTATTCTTTCTACATTGCTGACCAGGGCATGGGAACTTTGGGTTGCTGAGTATAAAATTAGTCTGTGCTAATATTGGGATGGGGAGGAAGCTTGCTGGCTTTTTATAGGCAGTACTAAGCTCACTATTATACTTTAAAATATCTTCCAAATTAAAATACTTCTGCAAATACTGTTTCTGTAGTACTTGGTGTGTTACATTGTTACATAGCAAATAGTTCTTTAAGATGGTTATTCTTCAGTACACTGTGATTTGAAGAACAGAAAGGGGGAAAAAGTCTACATATGCTGGAATGAGAGGTAAGGCATCCAAATGGTAGCTGTAGTTTTTAAATACAATCTGTAGAAATGCCATGTGGAGTACCAACCAACTGGTTGAAAACAGACTTGATGATGTCAAGGGGTTTTTGTGACATGCAGTGGAACTTAGTGAAGAACCTAAAGAACCTGCATGAGGAAATTTTTTCCTTCAAGTGCGAGGTAGGTGAGTTGTGTGGAGAGTGTTTTGTTTTCAGTCCTTCTGCATTCCCTTCCTTGTGCCTTGTTCAAATCACAGAATTAAACAGTTGACTTTGTAGTTTTGCAAAGTTCTTAAAACTTTCATAATACCCTTCAAGCTCTTTTGGGTAATTCAGTTCTGGTTTTAATATTGCAGTTTAACATATTTGCTGATTTTATGCAATGTGAGCTCCTGGTTATAATAAAAAAATTCCCATGTCTCTTTGTGTTCAACCTTGAAAACCCTCTCATAGACTGGAAGCACTTAATGTCTTAGGCTAAACTGTATCAAATCTAAAAACATAATAATATTGGCACTAGAAGGGAGAGGGAGATCTCAGAAAACTATGTGCTTGTTGCCTGTGTGTTCTGAGATTTTTCTGAATGCCTTTGTCTTTACACTGTCTTGTACTTTTTAAGTGAAAAAGGCCTTGTACCACATTTCCCAGTGAAACTTGCTGTGTAATGCTTTTGGATTGTGTTAACAAGGCTCTTATGTTTTGGGGTTTTTTTCATATTTCTGTAGGACTTGGTTTCTGAGATTCTCAGCTAGTAATAAAGTGGGATTTAATGTCATATATCACACGTTCTGAAGATTTCTCAAAGTCTTTAAGACTATTTTCGGTGCATATTAGATAATTGCTCTAAATTATTTTGGTTGATATCAAATTAAGATATTTATATACAGGAAGCTTATTGCTTTGTCAAGTATGTTTCTCTAATTTTGCTTTTTTGTTCTACTTTGCTTGGGTTTTTTGCCATTTTTGGTAATTGGAAATGAATGAAAGCATTTGAGTAACTTTGCTAGTTATACACTTAGCAGGGTGTGTTCACTGAAGACTACATGTGTGCCAAGTCTGGAATTTTACTAGGATGTCTGTTTTTCTGAATCAATACCAAGGGAGCTAAAAATACTCAACTACTCTAAACTGGGAGTAAGAACCCTTGTCCTAGATAGAAAGACCTGAAATTCTTTGGCCAGAAGCCAGCCCTTCTTTTTGAAGGAAATAGTAAATTGGGCTGTACATAGATTTCTGATGAACCAGAGTTAAATGACAGCTAATCAGCTTGACTTAATCAGCTTCCAGAACTGTGTTTTGTGTATGGTGTTGGAGATCAGGAGTTGTGTGGAGACTTCTTAGCCAGGTCTGATCTGTTTCAGTAAATCAGAAGATATCCTGAAGTCAGCCTGATGATGCTTTTTTGGAAGGAAGTAGAACTTTGGTGCAGTCAGACACAGAGTAACAGTGAGTGAGAATTTGCTGATGATTTAATTGTGTGGTCATTGGTGACTTGGTTCAGAGAATGCCTCTGTGGAATGGGAATGTTTTCAGCCATGGCAGTTGTTGCAAATTGAGTTCTGTAAAATACCTTTATATAATGTGTGTGTTGGGTTATACATGTGTGTGCTGCCTGATGTCTTCTGCGTTTTCTGCCACTTCAGAGTTGTTGATACTCTCACTTTTCTCAACTCCAGGAAGTCTTTCCATTACATTTACTGTTTAAAAGTTTTATCTTCCAGTATAAGGCATTGCAAGTAGTATATCCCTGCCAAAGGAAATTCTTTCCAGAATTTCCAATCGTTACATCAAGCTGTGGGTATAGGAACTTCTACAGCCTCATCAGAAGTATTAAATGACAGTGCTAATATGGTCTTGTTCAGCACCACTTCACTTTGGGTTTTTATTTCATTTGTTCATCAGGCTTAGGTTACAAGATTCTTAAAAAGAAAACAGGGGATTTTGTCTCCCTTGCAAAAGAATTTGCTCCCTGTGACTTGTTTTGGGTAGTTGGTTTTTTAGATTGAGGGTTTTGCTGGATTTCTCATGGCACACTTCTACTCATCAAAGGGTATTGCCTTCCCAGGGTGTCAATTTTCAAGTCTGCCAACTTTAAAGTTTTATTTAAGATCCAAGTAGACATTTCAAAGTGATTTACGGATGCAAAAAGTACTCCTTCAGTACATTAGAAATTTAATCCCTTAAATGTTTAATTCTAATTAGTTTGTTGCAGTTTTGCATATATTGCAAATTTTTATACCAAGTGTTTTATTTTGGCCTAAAAAGGGGCTGCGTACTGACAAAAAAAAAGCAAACCTGACTTTGGGGGAGCTGTACCTCCTGTTTAGTCTAGTTCTATTTGGGCATTGAAAGAGAAATCCAATACTTGCATTATTTGCACCATGCATTAATTAAATACTCAGCAAGCAGCTGATTCAGTTTCTGAATAAATACTTTATACTGGCTTCATTTTAACCATTTTAATCAGCTTATGTCTAGATGATTTCTAGTTCCATTTTAATTCCTGGTTAACGTGGGCAGCTTTTGCATGCAAAGAGAACCTAATTCCTCATCGATTTGTTGTGTGCTGTGTTCTGTCTGCACACATCAGTCATTCTAGCTGACAAAAGGCACCAAAATTCTACTTCATGGCTAACTCTTAGGTGATACTGAACTGCCACCTTATGACACCTAGAGCTTTATATAAATTTTCATCTTTAACTGTAATGTGTAGTCTTTTCTAACATTTGGTATAACTGGTGTTTTACAAATCCTTATGCTTTGTTCTCCAGATACTGCTGGGCATATAGTAAAGTTTCTAGGAATATATATGTATATATAAAGTTTCTTTTACTGATAGAGCCTATGTTTATATAACAAGCTGTTTTTATTAAAGTTCTCTGTGAAGTTTCTCACTCTTTGGGAGAATCAAATGCTAGCAGAACTTGTGATCAGCTAATTTACTGAAAAGATGGTGTAGTGACTCGCTCTGAGCAAGGAATTGGATGAACTTTCTCACGAAGTATATTTAACTTGAAGCAGCCTGTTCTACTGTGACTAAGTCTTCTGGGCCAAAATAATTTTTTTTTATGTTCAACTAGAATTAGTTTGACCTCAGATATTTTACTCACAAATGTAATTTAACATTATGCTACTCTTTCCCTGTGCTGCTGAGAGGATTGCATCAGTTACCAAATAAAACATGACTAGTTACATTTTTGTTGCCTCGCATGACTTCAAAACTGAAAAAAAAAAGCCACAAATCCAACTTCTTAAACCTTTTCTATGCTAGTTTAGACTCCATAAAATTTTCAGTCCTGCTTTTAAAAGTTTAAAAATACACATGTTTTTCTTCTTCAGATAATGTCTCCCACGGCATTGTTTTTGGCTGCAAAAGTGGAAGAACAGCCACGGAAACTTGAACATGTTATTAAAGTAGCAAATGCCTGTCTTCATCCTCAAGAGCCACAACTGGATACAAAGAGTGATGTAGGTGGAAGTTATGATTTCAAAGATACATGGTTTGAAAGATGACATTTCATCAAATGATTTGTTACATTGTCTTACTGGGTTGTTGCTGTCTGCAGCCTAGAAAAAAGTCTTTGTTTTTGCACCATTTAAATCTTTCTGTTAATTAATCCAATTTCCTAAAGACTCACTTATTATGAAACTTGAAGAGATTGCTCCATCTTGAAATTCTTATAGCACCCACCTGACTTCCCAGAAATGTTTTGCTGGAGCAGATGGTGTGAGATCCAGACTAAGTTAATCTTCCTGTGAGTGACAGGCAGGTGTAACTGAATTTTGTAGCGATGCATGTATTGGTGGAAGATAGTAACCCCACTGTGAAGTGTTAGGAATTGTCAGTACTCACTGCCTTGGGTACTGGTCTTGTGTTGCCACTGCTGCTATCAGAGGCAGTGTGTGAATAAGGTTTTGAGGCAACTGATTGCTGTGTCTTCACCTGTCTGCTTGTTTGTTTCAGGCATACCTTCAACAAGCCCAAGAGCTGGTTATACTTGAAACAATAATGCTTCAGACTTTAGGTATGTCTTTCTAAATACCTCCTGTGCAGCCAGCTTGCCATGAAGAGGTAGTGGGACCCAAGTAACTGGATTTTTGATGTGCTGTTGGTACACTAGAATTTGAATGTTGCCCTGTATAACTTCTGACCTGTGAATTTAGTTTCGTGTTAGCAGCTCTGCTGTGTTCACTGTGGAGAAAAAAGGTGTGTCTGTACTTTTGAAAGAGATGTTTATGACAGTTTGAGTTAGAAATGTGTAGGCTTCCAAATAGATTTTGCTCTGAGTAGTAATTACATTGACATTTCTTCCCATAAGGTAACATGGTGTAGTAGGCTGGCTCTTCGTCCTGAAGCAGTTGGAAAGAGCTTTGTACCAAATGCTCTTCCCCGTTCTGCCTTTCCATAGAAAAACATTACATAATTGAGCAGGTGTGACTCTGAACAACACAAGTTGTAGTGTAACCATTTAATGGTTCAGATGATTCCAGAATTTGAAGTGGAATGTTCTGACAAGAAACTCTTCTGGCTTTAAAATACCATGGAGACAATTACAGCCAGCAGGCCTGAGAACACTGACTTGCCCTGATATTCTTAAATACCACTTGGGGTATGTTGTTAAAAAAAATATCTCACAGTAGTGACCTAATTCTTAAAACAATGTCATAAACTAAGAAAGGTTTCTTAAGTCACTGATCTACAAATTGACTTAATTTGTAATTTCATGCATGCAACATGTTTAAGTGCTAGAAATCAATTAGTAAAAATACATATGCACACACATATTTCAGTGTGTTTGCAGTACAGTTTTTACTGACTTACTAACTTCCTAGAAATTGTTCAGATATATTCAGCTTTTAAAAGATAGTAATGTGTGTAGAAGGTTATGTGTGTACAGGATTTGAGACTACTGGAGGAATATTTTAATAATGAATCACAAAGTGGGTTTACCATCTGCCATTCAGAAGTATGGAAAGGTAAAGAACAAAAGGCAGTTAAATAATGTTACTTATTCTGTGGTGGAAAGGTTTAGCAAGTATTTTAGGTCTGTGGGGAAACATAAGGGGTTTGCTTTCTATTTTACAGATGCAAATGTGTAATTCTAAAATGTATTTGTAACTCTTCAGGTTTTGAGATTACCATTGAACATCCTCACACAGATGTTGTGAAATGTACACAATTAGTGAGAGGTCAGTGACTTTTAACCACTTCTGTAAGTCCTTTTTTACCTTTCTAGTAAAATTTTGAAGTAATGTTATTTGTCTAAGATGATCTTTACCAACTATGTTATCTAAATAGTGTGTTTAAAATTAATTATAAAACATTGATCGTAACCTTTAGAGATTCATAAAGAGTCTAGTCCTCTGTCCTTCATAATTTTTTGTTTTCTTATTAGCTTTAATTTAGTAATACCTGTTCCATGTGTTGTGGAATGGCAGAAGCAGTCAGCAGTTGCAAACTGATTGGCCAGATACATAGTACCATTCTGAGTTGATGATTTTTACTCTGAAGTAGTTTTGCCAATTGATGGCTAATGCCAGCTTTTTGTCTTAGCCAATCTTTTCAGGTAATGGACTGAGGGATAAAGAGAGTGCATAGCAAGTCTGCTGTCATATGCAAATAGGTGTGACATTGTTTTTCTGGAGCAGTGAGTGCTTACTTGTGTTGGATAGTAGCACAAAAGCCTAAATCTTTAGTTAAACATATCCTGTAACTTGTATGCAGCTCATTAATGTGACTGGCTAGAAACCTGTTTTGTTCTTTATATTTTTGTGGCATTTTGGCACATCTTTAATTCTTAAACTGGCTTATTTTGGAGCTTTAAAAAGAGATTAAAACACCCTATTTTAAGATATAGGATGAAAAACACTAGGAATCAGTTGTAAAAGCATCTAAAATAAGCTTTTCACTTTGTGTTTAAGTAAGAATTGTTTTGAAATTATTAGACCATGGTTGTTAGTCTTTAGTCATTAGCTGGTTTTGCAGTGAAAAATGCAAAGTTAAGTGCTTCAAAGGTTTTAGTGGTTTTTCTTCTCTCTCTGTAAAATATATGAAAGTTAGGTACAGCCTAATCCTGTTAACTAGATTTGTTTTGTAGTAATGTTGGAATAAATGGTGTTCTTTTAAGGAAGAGTGTCTCTTATTTGCTGTAGCTTACTGGTATAGTGTCTTTGCACACTGAGTGGGGCTGATACTGTAACTTATTTGCATATAAAGTAGTTTTATTGCTATTCTTGCTGTAGGATAATGATTCTCTGCTTTCTGCCCAGATTTGGTTGGGACTTGGTGCATGAGTCCACTTGTACCTGAAGTCTCAGTAGTCTGCACCAGCAGCTCTGTAGGGCTTTGCTTGGGTTTTCTTAGCTGTTGGTCGCTGTGAATGTGAGCACTTTTTACTGTCTTGGGGAGCCCCTGTACTTCTGCTTGGTGTTTGGGGCTGTGGGGAGGGGTGGGGGCAGTGTTGTATTGCCCCAGGATTTTCATGTCAATGTGTTTCACTCAGGCCTACAGGCACACTGCTACACAAACTGGATTTCCTTTAGTCAGGGGTAGATACCACTCTAAGGCAGTTCAGCTTTTCCCCTTGTGTTTTGTGTGCTAATTTTTTGTACTGACAAAATTCATACTTTGAAGATACTGTGAATTTTTAAATTTGACACCTTAACACTAGTATTTAATGTCAGCAGACTTGAAAAAATACTTAGAAGTCTAAAGCAGTATCAAGTCTTGAAATCTGAAGACTTCAGTGAGGGCTGAAAATCCTTGTAGCTCAAGGACTGGGTCACAGTGCATGTAATGTCTCTGATGTTTGAAAACCTCCTCACTGAAGGAGGTGTGCTCCTTAGGGTGTGGGCATGCAAGTGGAATCCTTGGGAGCATGTGTCCCTAGGAATGGTGTAGACTGTGAACACAAGATTTGAGTACCTCATATTAAAATAAGAAAAAGGAAACTAATTAATTCATTCATTAAAACATCAGGCATGGCACTTGAAGTCATGCGTGCAAGTCAAGCAAGGACAGAATAATTGCCATGGAACATTGGTTTTATGTATTGAGAGGACAAAGAGATGGGCCTGTGGGCACAGTGATTATCTTCAAAGACACAGTGGTGGGAGTTTAGTTCTCTATCCCTGAACATTTATTTATTGGACAGAGTGGATTTTCAGTGTCAGTAGATGTAACACTCAGATATCTTGAGTCATGAAGCTTTTAAAATATACCTAAGATTTGTCAGTGTTAAACCTTTAGTGATGAAGGGGTTGACTGAGAAGTTAAAGAGATCCAAGGTTACTTCATCCAGTTCTGGTAACATCGTCTTGGACAAAAAGCACCATTTCAGAAGGCAGAGATAACTTATTTGATTAAGGTGATTTACTTATCCAAGACTGTTAGGATTAAAACCTCTAACTGCATGTTTAGGGAGAACAGGAAGGCAGGAATGTAATGTCTGACTGAGTATCAAAAAAGAGGCAGCAAAGTTAGCTCAGGTCTGCAAGTGTACTTCAGGATTCGGCTTAGGGTTTGTGCACTGCACTGTCATATGGTGAGGAAGGGCCCTTTTGCTGGCTAAACTGCAATGCCTCAGAGGATGGCTGATTCTCTCCATCACTTTTTGCTGTTCTGTATCCAGGGTAATGTGTTTTATGCAGTCACTGTTACCTGTTATTAAGCTGTAAGCTATCTCCTTTAAAAACAAAATGAAAAAAATAAAACCCAGCCAAGTCCTTTGTCAGAAGACTGTCTAGTCTGGCAGTGGCACAGCAGAATCAATTCTGCTGTGGAATTGAAGCTGGAAGCTGAAGATGAACTAGTAAGTGGGAATTGGTGCAAATAAATATAATTGCTTCAACATACAACTAAAGAAAAAATGAATTCTTCTCTAAGATTGAAAGCCTTTTTGAAGGTATTATTAGACAACACAGATCCTTGGAGACAAGGGGTGACTGGATTGATATATAATGACTCATGATGTTCAGGCATACAATATCTAGTTATTCCTTCTGGTGTTCAGAGACTTATGGGTTAATGAAATTGTTCCATCTTTGCAGTTTGGTCAGTATAGCAGACAAGGAAAATGGTGTGGGCTTAGTATTTTTTCTGCACCATTCTTCCTCAGTGTCAAGAGACTGAGAAGAGGAGACAGGACCATCATTCCTTAGGATCCCACAGGTCCAAGGAATCTGAAGGCAGTGGATATGTGAGGGCCTGTCAGCAAGCTTCAGTGCCCATTCCAAGAATGCTCCAGGAGTGAAGAGAAGAAAGGAAAAAGTAAAGGGGGAAAAAAACCCACCAAAACACCAAAAACTGTTCTGGTGTCACACTACCTTGCTGCCCTCAACACTATTGGCATGGTCAGCAGTGAAACTGCCCTGGTGCCAAGACCATGGCATGGTCCTCTTATGATCTGGTGCAAAATTGGTCTGTTCTCAGCCTGCTTCTGGTGAAACTTGGAATCTGTATCCTCATCTCCATCTTGGGAAGGCTTCAGCCACTCCTTTCTCTGTACTGGAACACAACCTTTTGGAACGGGAGATGGGATCTCAAGGATTTCTAGGATTATTCTCGCTACTCTGCAGGTTATCAGGTATCTTGAACACCCATGATCCTTACTAATCTTTTGTGGAAATTACACTGTCAAATCCTTCAAATATCCCATAGAATCTGTGTGCACAGGTGCCATTGCTTAAATCAGGCTGAGAAAGACAAAGTCAGCAGAAGAGGAGATGAAAATGCATCAGCTTTTTCAGAGGGTATTCTCACGAGAAAAACTTTAAATCTTAGTAGTGTGGAAGGATGTGAAACACCAGCTGCACCCCAGCTCTGCTACAGGTGGCCTTCCCATTCTGAACTTTGACCTCAGGCTTTTCTGGGCCTGTTCCCAAGATTTGAACACTTTCAACAAAGTAAAGCCACCAGGACTGCTCAGACCTGAACGCCTACACCACGGCCTCCTCCAGCCCTTTCCAGGTACAACAGGCACCCACCAGCATCCCTCTGTTCAGAGCCTGGGGCTTTTTGCTTTTGCCAGAAGGACTTCAGCAAGCTTCTCTCTTCTGATGCTGACTGGCTTATCTGCAGTCTCCTCTTTCTGGGGAATGCTCACATGTTGTCAGGGTCCTGGCATAGCCAGTAGCAGCTCCTAATGGGACTTGACAGTCACATTTTCATGAGCATGCCAAGATCCAAAATAAGCTGTGTTGAAGGAAAGACTCAGGGATCTTGGAAGTGCAAGCAGTTGAATTGTGTGGCTATGCCCAATAAAAAGCATTTTGGTTTCCAGCTGGCAGTTTCTTGGAGACAGCCTTTTGGAAGGTGTGTCAGACAGCAAGTCCCGTTTCAAAATATTGATTGCCATTTCACTAATCCCTGTCTTATGGCTGCTTCTGCAGCAGTGAGACAGGATGGATGTTTTAAATCACTCCTGAATGCTAAAATCTAAAACTGGTCATTCATGGCTGGTGTCGTAGCCACTGATCCTGCGGCTTGTGAGTTATAAGAGCAGCTCTGCTGGCTTGTTTTAGCCTCTGCTTCAAGATGATTTACATTTGGAGATGCACTTTCCACTATGGAAATAAATGGAAATAAACCACCAAAATATAGGAACCAAAATTCCTTAGATTTAATTTCACTGATGGATTCTGCTAAACCAAAGCTGCCCTACATAGAAGAGTTTGGGATGGATATTTTCAGTTGTGCCTTGTGTTATCAAAGGCTTCAGTTGTGAGCTGAAATTTCTTGCTGGTTTTGGCAATGATTATTATTTGCTGTAAGTAAGTTGAAACAGAATCATACTACTTGTAGTATAGGTAAGGTATTTAGCACAATAATTTTTTGATTGAGGCTAAAGTGTGTGTTTCAAGATGTGATTCTTTTCTTCCAGGTATGTGTTTTGATTTACTCAACTTTCAAGCTGATGTTAAATAGAAGTTTTCTGGCATCTGCTTTTCTTCCTTGTTCAAAAGGGACATTTCTATGACAGTAGAGATGCTTCTTGGTCTTGCTCCCTTAATTCAAATATGTAACTTTACAGAGTATATAAATCATTGAAGATCCTTTAGGCATTGCTTTGATGAAGAATGAAGAGCAAGACAGCAATTTCGGTCTTACTCAACCATTGTGTATTTTTATTTGTTATGACAGTCTCATTTCACTTTTTCTTGTTTTTTGTAATTCCACCTTTTATTTTTTTAGATGGGAGGAAGAGGTTGAACTCCATGGTTTTTTGGCATGAAATTACCATTACAGTGTGCAAACTAAATATTATAGTATAATACATTGTCAGTTCACCTTCGGATTATTACGGATTAGTAGAATTCATATATAGGGACAGATCCTGGTAGTTTGCTACTTCCACGTTCTTCTCAGATTATGGCACTGCCTGGCTGTGTAGCAGAAAGATAAATCTGAATTTTATTCCTTGGCAATCATTAGAAGTTGAGTTAAATTACATTTTAATATGCTTTTTAAAAATTAAATTTTAAAAGCCACTAGTATTTCTCAAACTTCACAGAAATAGTGTTATTAGAAAAATAGTGTTATTAGAATAAAAGTTTAACAGTATTCCCTTTGACATAAAATTCAACACTCTCTGCAGGTAGCACTGATTTCAAGTGATAGTGTCAAAGTAAGAATTCAATGAAGGCTACATTCAATCTGCGGTTAAACCCCTTGTGCCCAGCTATTCCATTAAATGCATGTTACAGTAAGTTCTCTTACCTGAGTGAGGAGCATTGGGGTGTCACTCCAGGGGTCAGCATTCTGTGCCTGTAACAGCCTAAGTCAGTTTTTCATTTCTGGCATGTTGCAGTCCTGTGGTTTGTTTTGGTATTTTTGTTCTGATTAACTCAAATGAATTTGTCTGTTTCCTATCGAAGCTTTGCCATAAGTTTAACAAATGAGGAGCAAAATGTTATGGCTACAGTGCTCTTAATTAGAAGGAAGCAGAAAACTCTGAATTTTTCTCCCACATAGCCTGGGGGCTTGCTGTGTTACAGGACTTTGGGAGAGAGACATGGCTGTTTGTGGGGAGGTAGGAGGATGTCCTGCCATGCTCCTCACCAAGAGCAGGACTGTGCTGTGAATTGCCTGGGTCTGACTGCCTGCTGCACTTCCAGGTTAAGGCAGGGATCCCCTGCAGGTGAGAGTGGGGAAGCAGCGCTTCCCAGAGGAGAGTGCTCACCCGTGAGGTGTTGGAGGGGTACATCAGCAGAGGGGAACTTCCTGTGGGGAGGGAGGGGCACTGATGGGAGTGACAGGTCCAGCTCCAGTGCTGAGTGTAACGGCCTCTTGTGTCTCAGAAAAGATTATTTTTAAGGCTAGCTAGCTGAAGTCAGATCAGTTCTTTAGAAATACCCAGCAGTGATTTTGGAAGGTAAAACTGCTTGAATTCTGGAATGAACCTGACAAGTTTGTGCAGCTCTTTAATCTCTCTGTTTTTCTTTTCTTACAGCAAGCAAGGATTTGGCACAGACATCCTATTTCATGGCTACCAACAGGTTGTTATCCTGAACCTCTTTGTTGCACTGTTGTAGCACACTATAGCTTCCTTTACTGCAGGGCCCCCTGATGTGTCTTACCCTTGTTGCAGCGGGGGACTGGGCCGCCTCCAGTGGTGGTACCTCCCCGCCTGCAGTGCGGTGTATTGGACAAGGGCCTGACGGCACAAAGGGCTGAAATGCACAATGAGAAGTGTAGTGGTGCTTTCTGATGACTTTTTCTCGATTGTGAGTGCATAAGTCTAAAATTGGTAGCCTGAATAGCAGCTAAAGATTACAAAGAGATAAACTTAACCTAGAAATCCGAGCATCTTGGTAAGTACAAAACTATTTTTAGTTTACACTTGTAGTTAATGGCAGTTTTCTCTTAACTTTAAGTATATTGATCCAGTCTTAACGTATAAAATTCTAGTGGGCTTAAGATATTTTCAAATAGCTGATTTTTTCTTTGTAGATAGACTAGTACTTGCACAATGTTATTTTATTTAGAAACAGCTCTTTAATCTTAATATATAGTTTAAAAACTTAAGTACTTAGATAAATTTATAGTTCTAGGATTTCAGATGGGTGTTTTTATAGATATAGCCTGTCATAGAAAGAATTAGAGAGCAGACTTTAGTCTGGATTTTTAAATTACTTGAATTTGCCTTTTGCAAAACTACTTCACTTTTATTTAAGAGGATTACATTATGTGTAGATACTGATTTTAAACAGTATCTGCTGGTTATTAGAACTGTTCAAAATAAATAAATAAATCCTGGTGGTTCCTTGATGGGCAAGATTCTGTACTTAAGCAGCTGTCAGGAGAAGTTATGCTAGAGCAGTGGAAGTGAACCAATGTGTTTGTGGTGCTGGAAGCTGAAAACAAGGTCACAAATGTCACAAATCCAAGCCTGGTGAAAGCAAAGCCCACGAGTAACTCACCTGGCTTCTGTAGAACTGCTGGGGACCTTGACTGTCCCATTCAGAGACTCCACAATCAGCTCTGTGCATTTTACTGCAGAATTTTAATTCACTATATTATACTGCCCTTTTTTAGTACTTAAGTACAGTAGAAAAACTGGTACATTTATTTACTGTTCATCAGGCTTTTGATAGCAAAACCAAATAAAACTTTTCTACCAGATAAATGCCCTACCCATTGTTTTCTTAGGGCAGTTAAGATATCTTATGAACTTACTCAACAAATTGTTTAACTGCTGTTAATTGACAAGCTGTCTCATTCTGTATGTTAATGGTTGATTTGTTTGGGTTTTCTGTTTTACATGTTTGATTTCCTTTGGTTCCTCATTACGAAATTTGTGCAACAGCCTTCACCTTACCACATTCTGTCTTCAGTACAAGCCTACAGTGATAGCATGTGTGTGCATTCACTTGGCCTGCAAGTGGTCCAACTGGGAGATTCCAGTATCCACTGATGGAAAACACTGGTGGGAATATGTAGATCCGTCAGTTACTCTAGAACTACTAGATGGTAAGTCATACTCCTTTCTCATTTTGAAATTCAAGGGTTTATTCATGTAAGGGTGGGAACATAGTACATAGTGAGAGCTTTCAGATGAAATTATGTCTCACTGACTTCACGTACTGTATCTTCAGTGAAAGAGAGGGATAGAAGTGGGGAGAACTTCAGAAGGCAAACCTGGTTTTTAGACTTGTAGCTTCATCCTGTTGGCTGGGGTGTCCACATACCTTTTGCAGGTGCAGGATAAAATCCTGCTTTTAAATGCTTTTCAGAACTGAGAGATGGAAATCTGTCAATGCAATTTCATGCAGCCTGATTGTTTCAGGTACCTCAGTGTTGTTTCAGTGATAGTGTTCATAAGGCTGTACATAAAATGGCCATGTTTATGAAGGCAGTTCTGTGTTAACAGTTTGGTGTAGCTTGTGGGTTGTCAGACTGTGGTAAAATATTTTTTCTTGTCAAATGACTTATTTCCCGAAGAAAGCATACACCTAGAACACCAAATACCTAGAAGTTTACTGTCTTTTAAGATAGTACGTACTGCAGTGCAGTCTGAATTTAAGGCCCAGATGTGCTGCTGTAGTGGAGTTAGGAGCTCCTGGGGCTTTCAGATCTATGTGCTGGGCTTTGTTGGTCCTGGAGGGAAACATTCATTTCTGTTAAGTGGCAGGGATCTCCAGGCTTCAGATGGTCCAGCATCTCCTATGCCTGCTGCTTTCCTCTGCTGAGCTGTTCTTAATGGAAATTTGGGGGTGTTTTTTGAAATGAGAAATTGAGTAGACGTCGTGTGAAGCACAGAACCAGTGTGAGCTTCAAAGTGCAGGCTCAAACGTCTCTGTCTTACTGGGCTTTTTTAGCTGTAGCTGCAGTCCCAACCACCAGCCTGTGGGTTTGTGGCTTTGGCAAGCATGCCTTGTTTGCATTTGTAGAATCCCACAAGGGAATTCCTTGTGAACATCACTTAATTCTTCAAGCATTAATGGAGCTGGGGTGTTTAAGAGACTCAGGTAGACCAAAGGGATGAGGTAGTTTTGCACTTGGGAGCAGCTGAGGTTATGACTTGTTTGTGGAGTTCTGGAGAAGCCAGTTCTTCCAGACCTGTAAAATGTGTACTTTTGCATTCAAATTCTGACTGTATCCAGTTATTTTTAGCTTATGACTAGAATTGAGTCTCAGTGGAAAGTATTTTTATTTGCAGCTGACAAGCATGGGGACCTGCATTTTCCTGTGGGCATACTAATTACAAGGATCTTTGTTTTATTAACCCAGCCAGCTACTCTGTCTTGAACACAAATTGTTTCCAAGCTGTTATTTGAAACAGAGTCCTTCCAAAGGTCTGATGCCTGTGGTTTGTACAGAGCTTTTACTTAGTTGTTCCTGAAGTTTGATAGAAACTTAGTGACTTAGAAATTTATACTTTCAAGGAAACTTTTAACTCCGTACAGAAAATGCCCAGGCTGAAAGGCAAGTATGTTATTTTAGGAACTCTTGTTTCTATAGTTTTTGGTCTAACAAATCAAGGTTGTGCAAGAGTAAAAACAAAATATTATAGTTAAACCTGTTTTTCAGAATGTATGTAGTGGTCAGAAGTCTGTCCCAGTGAAACACTGTAGACTTTTTTGTTCAACACTTGCCCAACAATTTTTTAATTAAAATATTAATTCAGCTCATGCACAGACTGTAGTAACTACTGCAAAAGCTGTGCAACCTTCAACTAAAGTTTACCTGTTTTTAACAGAATCAGATGTAAAAATGGCTTTTCTTTTTCTTATTCAGAGCTAACTCACGAGTTTCTGCAAATACTGGAGAAAACACCTAGCAGGCTCAAGAGAATTAGAAATTGGCGGGTAAGAAATTTTCCTGTAACAGTGTCTGGCAAGAAGAGATGCACCTCTAGGAGAATTACGAAGCTGGGGAAGAAGTTTAGTTATGTTGTACTTGCTCTTTATTCCTGGGTTAGGAGGTGATGAAACCTTGAGCCAGCTTTTCTCCTCACCTCTGAACTAAATTTAAATGGACCGTACAAGTATTCTAAGCTGTATTTTCTCACTTCTTTCTTTTTTCTTAGGCTAATCAGGCAGCTAAGAAACCTAAAGGTGATGGACAGGTATCTGAGAACTCGCTTCTTGGTTCATCTTTGGTCCAGAATTCCATTTTAGTGGATACAGTTACTGGTGTAGCTGCAAACACAGGTTTCCAAAAACCATCAACGTCATTTCCTG
>JACBWW010000014.1:1803575-1816075 GCA_020086605.1 Lanius collurio | reverse complement strand
CTGTGGGGTTAGGAAATCCCCTGAGTGTCCCAGTTAAACCACTCCATGCATTTAATCTGCCTGCAAGTGTCAGGGCAAGGCCTGGGAGCTCTTCACAGGGGTTGTGCTCTGCAGGAGGAGTGACGGGTGTGAATGTGCTGTGTTCTCAAAGCCAATACTGCAGCTCATCCACCTGCAGAACAGGGAACTGACCTTCTGGGTTCTTATTCACAACTATCCATAAACTCTGAAGTACCTCAACATGAACTCAGTAGATCTACAGTAGCAACAGCCAGTTTTCAGTGACTTCTTTTAACTTAGAAGTGAACATGATGTGAATTAAACTTTTGCGAAGCCGCCTCATTCCCTTAGTGCTTGTTTAACTCTGTAAGTCCCCCATGAACATGTGCAGCTTTGCCCTTCCAGTTATTTACTCACCTGTGCTTTAAATGAGAAAACTGTTCAGTATCAGCCTGGTTGGTAGTTGCTGTATGATGTAACTACAGGTATCTCAATTACTATGTAATACTCTGTTTCCAGTAATGCAAACGCTTGTAATTACTTGAATAAGTTTTATTTAAACTATGAATACTTTTTTTACACTTAAGGAATATTTAAATGGAAACCTGATTGCATTTTCTGCTATATCTTAGCATAAGGCCCGTGTACAAAATCCAAAGCTGTCTTACTCCTCCTGACTTGGTTATTTTTCTACATTTGGGATGTAACTTCTTGTTACAAACTTCTGCATTGTTGAATATTTTCTATCCTTTTATAGTCCGTTTCCTTTCCATCTCAGTGCTACTCTTGGGTCTGATTTGTAACCAACGTAATCTGCATTATATTCTGTCCTCAACTAAAGCCTGGGCAGACTTGTGAAATAGCAGGAAACTGTCTTTGTTTGTCTTTGAAGCACTACAGTACTTTCTTTTTGTGTCTGTCTAAATAATTGTGCCAGGAAATGCATCTTATACAGCCACTCTGGATAAGCAATATATTGTACTGTAAATATAGCAGTTGCTGTCACAACCTGGAGTTAAAATGTCTGGATGGTAACTAGTGCCTGTCTAATATACCTTGGAAAAGAGCATAGGCCTTCCTCCTATGGTGCTGTTACAAAAAAACTTACCTGTTTTGATTCTGGGAAATTATGAAATAGGGTGGACAAAATGTTCCTATGTTACATTGAGATCCAAATGGTGGGTTTTGGTTTCTCTGTAAAGGATGTCCATAAAACTCAAGGGGTTTGGGTTTCAATGTAATTGTAAATAGGTAAAACTGTCTGTGTGTTTGTATCTGAAACTGAATTCCATGTGGTGATTGTAGGACTGAGAGGGAGGGAGAGGGGATGCAATCAGGTGCCACTAGTTTTCCCTGACTGAAACCCACTGTAAATTAGTGAATGGTGTGAATTGCAGCCTGGCTGAGGTGTTGGAAATGAATGAAAACTATTGGGATCAGCATCGGCCTCACGTGAATGACTGAATAAATGCAATAAAAGGCTCATAGTCAACACTATTGCTTTGTTCATCACTTATTACAGATTTTTTGCTATACATTTGAGTATATTAATTATGTAATTTGTAAAATGATGCTGTAGTGGAGACCTTGCTACAACACTATTAAAAATCTTTCCTTTTTGTGAGATGAGGTTTGTAGAATAGTGAGATTCTTTCGTATGTTGAATCTTGGTCTTTTCCTGGTGGTGGGAATGCTGGAGTGATGTATCTCACTGTGAGCTGGTACTTGGCTATTTGCATAACATGGCAGTTCTCTATATTCTTTTGGCTAACTGTAAATATAAATGTTTCATAATAGCTTAGATGATTTTTTGAGGTACAGCTGTTTGTGTGAGATTAGAAAAAAGTTTATTTCTAAGAACTTGTAAAAAAAAAAAAGTATTTTCAATAAAATTCCCTACCTCACCTCTGTTGTGCAGAAATGATCCCATTTTCCTATGTTTAATTTTTTCAACTAACTTAGTAAACACTAACATCCTCTTTCAGTTATTGGCAAAACATTGCTAGTTTTCATCAAATCACTCAAATAATGGAATGATGGAAAGTCTGAAGTCTTACTAGTTTCCTTTATTTCCATTACATTGATCAGGTATTTGGTACCTGAAAAGCAAATTCTAGACATTTTGTGCCATCTGAAGCTGCCCCTTCTCTCTACCTTGGGGGCAGAGCCTGTGCACGGTGGTAACAGCGTGTAGTGCCTGGCCAGGTGTGATGGTGGAGGGGGTTTTATTATTTCTAGTAGCAAAGGGTGGGTGACAGTGCTACATCAAGCATCTTTCTAAGACCTTAGAGGGAAGGCTTCCCAGTCCTTGTTTTGCAGGGAAAGTGATTGGACAAATCCTTTGTTTTCTTTCTTTAATTTTATGTAAATGCACATAAACATAATCAGTTCTAAAAATTAACATCTTGAGCCTTGGAAGTTATGCCAGACTGAACTAGCTAGTTAATTCCTCCTTTCTCTGAAGTATTTAACTCCTTACATCTTAAAGAGATAATTAGTGCCAGGAGTCTTCTCTGCCCTTGCTACTGGGCGTGACTGGTTCTCTGGGTTCTGAAGTGGATATACCAAATCCAAACCCAATTTTTAACCTTAAAACTTGCAGTGCTTGGTTTGATTCCCCTAATATTCCTGCCCTTGTAACAGCAACATTGGTGTTGCCATAGTTCAGATTGTGTTCTTTGACAACACCTTGAAAATTTCTGAGCTGTCTGATGGTGCAGGTCCCTGTGGGAAGGGAAAAGTAGGGGAGAAAAGGCACTGGAGTGTTTGTCCTGGAGGCCCTTTCTTGGGAGAACTCTGGTTCTTTGCCTGTGTGCAAGGACCAGAGGTTTGATAGGAGTGGTGTAGAAGTGGCAACGGTTCCTGCTGAGCATTGTAGAAAAGCACTAATTTTGAACCCACATAATCTCGAGAGACCATGGGTTTTCTGCCCCCTTGGAAAGAGAGGTAGATGTGTGTGTATTTTAGATGCAAATGTTTACAGCCTGGTGCTGTAGTTCCAAGACTGTAACATATCTGGGTTGGCCTGCCTGTGGCCCCTCCCTTCTGACATGTGAGCCTTCTTTCACACCTTGCCGTGTGAAAGAAACACAGGGTACCCCTCCAACCCTACCATGTATGTTCAGCTTCTGAGATTTAAACTCCAAATCTTGAGGAAACCTGCAGTCACAGCGAGAGCTTGGCAGCCTACATGCACTGTAATGCAGTTTCAGAAAGGAAGGCTGTAGTCTTTAAACCAGCAAGGCTTGCCCTGCTCCAGCACTACAAATAATGAAGCAAGTGTGACCCTGCTCTCTGAGTCACTCAGAGTCTCATGAAAAAAGCCGTTTTCAGGATTTCACACCCTCTGCCCTTGTTTCCCCGGACAGCTGTAATCAGGCATCTGGATAATCTCTGATCTCCCCAACTAGAAGTGCAAAGTTAGACTTGTTTCTAGACTGCTCCACCAGACTGGCTCAGCCAAGTGACCCAAGGCTGCCCAGACTAACACAGGGCTCAGTTTAGCTGGGCTGGGCCCTGGGCTGAGCTGGGCACAATTCTGATTAAGCTGAAATACCGTTATTGCAAGTGCTGGCCTTAAGTTGCCACCTCATTCCTGAAGTCTGGTTGAACAAAAGCAAAAATGTGCTTTCATATTTTGATTAAGAACTCAGGTTCAAGTTTTACAAACCTCTAATGACTACTTTCAGTGTAATTAACTGGATTAAACATGACAAATTGCAAATAACTGGTAACCTTAATGTTGGCGAATTCTAACGAGATGTTAGTTTTGCTTATAAAATGTGCATAAGAAGGGGGGTTTGTAATGCTGACCTTTTTAAAACTAACTATATATTCTAGAGCATTCCCATTCTTTCCCTACTTATGACTCTCATCTCAGTTTCATTTCATGCTAAATAAACCCTCATATTTACTTTGCAGCTTTGCTGAAGACTCTACCTTAATCTGGGAAGAATTAGTACTCATCATGGAATTATGTACATCCCACTTGAGCTCACGTGCCAGGGCTCCTGCCTTTATTCTGCAAGGTACTTTAACATGAAGATACTTTCACATGATGTTGCCATGGATGTCTGGCATGAGCACCAACCGGTATTCCTCAAAAAAGGACTGTTAACTGCTTGAACTTTGAATATTACTGTGATGTTAGGATTTCTCTTATACTGGCATAATGTTCTGTCATTGTTATGTGACATTATACCTACAGAAACTATTAATAAAGGATTTTGCTAGAAGTACTGATTTCTCATTGCTTTTATAAGCTTAGACTTAACTCTGAATTCAGGCTACTGGAATAAAATAAAGTTTGAAAGCTTTAAGCAACGGTTTAGTACTTGGAGGAAAGTTGGTTTTATGTAAAACTTAAAACTTCCTTCTTTCCCATTTGTAAAACACTGATATTCACGTTCTGGCACTGAAGTCTGTCTTGAATTCTTGAGAGCTCAGCTCTGAACAGTTGTAGGGCTGAGTTTTACTGCCTCTCTTCCTGGAACCTGGGTGCTCACAAAGGCTAAATGTTTACCCGATTTTGATAGGAAGAAGCCTTTTCAGAAAAAGGACATGCTAAATACTAATACCTGGGTTTTTTTGCTTTGTTTTATTACTACTTAATAATGCTTTTTAGATTTGATTTAACTGTGCAGTTACTGGTAGCTAGTTAGTGTAACAATGACTTTTGCAGTGCAGAGGGGCACTGTTCTGTATCATCCAATCACAGATAGAGCTCACTCAAGTGATCTGAGAAACACTTCAGGTTTTCAATGCGTATCAGCACCCCATGGGGACAGTAAGGAAGACAGAGCCAGACAGGACAAGGGACAACAGGACAACTTGACCAATAAGACAGTCTTCAAACATAAAATCACTTTTACCATGAGGTGGGTTAAAGGCTGGAGCACGCTGCCTGGAGTGGCTGTGGAGTCTCCATCCATAGTAATACTGAAAGCCAATGGGACAAGGGCCTGAGCAACCTGCTTCAGTCAGCCCTGCTCTGAGCAGTGGGGCTGCACCAGAGCATCTCCAGAGGCTCTGATCCGGCCTCAACCTTCTGGGACCTGGAAGTGTCCTTAAAATGCACTATTTCATTTAAAAGAGACATGTCCCACAGTTTAGATTCGTTATCTCTTGTAGTTATCACCACAGTATCTTGCAGAGATACAGGGCTGATCTATGTATGTAAAAAATTTATACACCAGCTAAAAATTGAAGTGCCCATCCAGCTAAATAAAAGAGCCCACCTGACTGAATAAAAGCTTCAGTACATTTTAGGTCAGTAGATGGTCTGAGGTTCCTGTGGGATCATCACACTCATTACTCATCTCCAGGTTGGAGTTACCTGCAGAGCTCTCTGCCCATAGCTTGTTTTCCATAGGATTTTACAGACATTCCAGCTTACCTGGCCTGTTGCATGTCAGTGGTGGTGACTTTATTTTCTCTTTTAAGTCTCTCCAAATACAACACAACTTGGCCTTGTGTTGCCAGTGAAGGAGTGCCCACTGCAGAGATCACAAGCATTGCAGAACAGGGACTCTTTAATCATTGCTGCCTAATTAACAGACTCCCTGTACACAACTGCTCTCCAGTATTTCTGCTGTCACCCTAAAGTCCAGTTCCTTCTGGTCTTTTTTTCACAAGTGAAAATCTTTTCCATGGAAAATGTATACTCATATGGCAAGAGTTTTGAAAAATTCATTGTCTTCCTTTCACAAAGGGATGGTCCAGCAACTGCAGAGCAGAAGGCCGTTCATGTTGATCCCTGCATTGAAGGTTTCACAGATCAGTACATAAAACAAATATCTATGTCTGTGATGTAATTGTAAAATCTAATTGCAAAATTCGCCTTTTATTATAATTATTTTTCCATTCACTAGTAATTTTTAGGGTTTTTTGACAAAGGTGATAGAAAGGAAGGGAGGCTTGAATGGAAAAAATTGTTGGAATTTATGAATTATAAAACTGAAATATTATTAAGGAAGTAATGACTTATTCCCCTAAATTCCTTGCAAATCTTTGAATAATTCTGCTAATTTGGCTATTTCAGGTGCACCAAAAACGTATTTAAGAAGGGTGATAATTATCTGTTCAAGCCTCTGTCAATCAGGTTGTTCTATCACCTCCAATCACTGTCATGCATTTTAAGAAGCCCATGGCTTTGTTTAAAACAAAACCCACAGAAATAATTCTTATAACGGATGTATGCTAGTGGTTTGGGGTTTTATAGGGAGAACTTTATGTTTCTAATAAGTATTATGTTTCAAATAAATATGTATGTCCTGTGTATCCTGGCAGCAATAATAGATTTTTCCACTGCAGAAGACAAGAATTAAGTGAAAGCTCTGCCATTTAGAATACTGTCCTTAACACTTGTCTGACATAGGCCAAACTCAAACAATACTGGAACAGCAAAGCACAGCAAAGACATTCATCCAACATTTTGTTCAAAACTCAATGGTACCATGTTTCTGCATGAAAATTACAGTGAAAGTAAATGATGAGTATAAGGCCTACAAAAAGAGAATCTGTAAGGGCTTTTTTATAGCTTTATAGAGAGTAAAGCTCTTTTCCTTATACTTTTATCTCAAGGCTTTCCTGAAGGGCTGAAAATCCTATGCATTTACAATAAAGTCATATGTACCATAACCTAAGCTCCCACGAACCATCTCTGGAATACAGACAACCAGCACTTTTCCTTCCATTCTCCAGCTCAAAGCCTCCATACCTGGTTAAGCAGGCGTGCACAAACTCCACTGCAGCACTGGAGAAGCGGCTGGGCAGGGCAGGCATCAGCCCCCTGTGGGCCCCAATGTAGAACATGGCCGCCACCCTGTCCATGGAAGCCAGGGGGGGTTTGCCTGTTGCCATCTCGAACACGGTGCAGCCAACGCTCCAGATGTCTGATTTCCTGCCATAGCCAGACTCATTTATCACCTCTGGAGCCATCCAGTAGGGAGTGCCATGCACAGACCTGAGCAGCTCACTGCGGGTGCCACTGAGGCTGGCCCAGGCCAGGCGCCTGGCACAGCCAAAGTCAATCAGCTTTATCACCCCGTTGGGCATGAGCATCACGTTATTGCCTTTGATGTCTCTGTGGACCACACAGTTGTCATGTAAATATGCAACCCCTTGCAGAATTTGCTTGGTGTATTTACACAGGACAACTTCTGGCAACGGACCGAAGCGATTCAGAATACTGGAAATGGAGCCACCAGGAACAAACTCCATGAAAATGCTTAAAATGTTGTCTTCCAGGCAAGTTCCTAAATAAGTTACAATATTGACATGCTTCAATGTCTTCAAAAGATCAACTTCCTCGTGGAACTTCTGGTACTCTTTTTCTGTAGCAAGTTGATCTGATGTATTCAAAACCACCTGTTTTACAGCTATTAACTGCCCCTGGCTTGTCAGACCACAGTACACCTACAGTGAAACCAGCACTTATTAAACAAGACACAAGATAAAACTTCAGTATTTACTTATTTTAAACAGTATCTTTGTGTTTGTCATATTCCATGTCTCACTGTATAATACAAAACATTTAACCACTTGTTGAATAAGACAACAGTAATTTTTTAGATAAGGTGTAGCTCAATGACAACTAGCACATCTCTTAACACATTCAGACATTAACTTACCGTGCCATAGGCTCCCTTTCCAAGGACTTCTCCTCTTGTCCACGTAACAGGATCTTTGTTAGCTAAACTGCTTCCTGGTAATTTAGTAGATTCATCAAAGTTTAGAAGGCCATTTTCTTCATTTGAAGCCAAAAAGGCTTTACTGTAGCTCTGCTGGAAAGATGATGGTCAGAGTAGGGAGAAAGTGGAGAGGAAAAGACAGACTTCATTTGGTCCTTACATCTTTTATAAGGAGTAATTTTTCCTGGCATGACTTTGCCTTATAGATTTATATATATATATACACATTTCCCTGGTCATTGACACAACTTCTATAGTAGGAAAAAATGTATAAATATTTTCAAGTATACATCACAACAGTACATAACCAGAAGATTGCAGCATGACATCTTCTTCCACAGACACCAAGACAGAAGAAGCACTTAAAAGAGCAGGATGTAATCTTTTTTTTTGGTCTCATAGGTACAGTTTGCTAAGCTGAAGGGTGAATATGGCTATCATCATGCTCTAAGTAGCACATGTAACACAGGTCTGATGAAAACAACAGGACCTTAACTTCCCAGGAAGAAGAGACTGCTTCAGAAGGATGGCAATAATTATCCCTTCTAGCTGTGGATCTCCCTGGGAAAAGTGAGAATGGAGCTATAACTGGCACCTGTGTCTGCAGAAGCACAGGGAGTGCATCAATACATATGGAAAGAAATTTCCTTTTAGATTTCTAATTTAAATAGACACAGAGCTAACAGGACTAAGGAGAAGCAGTACTGGTAGAGAAACACCTTAGTAGGTGAAGGAATTTAGCTGATTTGGGGGCCAAAATCTGAGCCTTCTGAGCTCAAAGTTTTGATTAAGCATTAATTAAACAGGATAAGTCTGATAAACCAATACTTGTAGTTCATACCTATAAAAGTACCTGGTTGCACTCAGATTCAAGATAACTGCCCCATTAGATATACAAGGACTAATTGTAGTGTCTTTTCATATTCCTTAGCTGTCCAGATCTCCAGCTCTTGCCTTGCCTGAAACCTTTTTATACAAACTCTTCAATTAAAACAGCCTATTCCCTTTATTCACTACAATTTCTCAATTTATATAAGCTTTGGCCGCTACTCCTGGCATGCCTTAGTACCTTCTGGCTTGTGTCCTGACATGCAGCCTCTAACACAGATATATTCAACAGAACAGAATCACTGGGCAGCTGGGCCCAAGGAAAAGAGACTTGATAAATCTCTTTAATAAGCATGTATTCCCCATCTTTCATCCAAACTTGTGTGAAGCATAACTCAAAGGCAAGTTACAAGAAGAAATTACTTTTACCTTCTCTAGATCATTATTTAAAATTGCTCCATCTCCATTCATCACACTTTCCTCTTCTCCACTCTGTGTGTTTTGCATTTTAGAACATGTATCTTTTGGTCCTGAAGAGTTGTCTTTTTCTTCAAGCATTAGCAATTCTTTGGCCAGACAACAAAGCAATTCATCAGTCACATCCCTAGTATCTGACCAGGAGAAAATGTTTAGGCTTGTCTGGAAACTGGGGCTTTTGGCATTTTTTGTCCAAATCACTGAAGGTTGAGTCAATTCATTTGCCAAACCACTGTTTTGAGGTGTGTTTGCCCAACTGTGATCTAATATTTTTGTAGAGGATTGGCATTCCAGTCTGTCTGAAAAGGGCAATTCACATTTCTTGACAGACTTGGAGTCCTGGTCTGATTCCAGGCCTTTGCCACCATCCACACCCGCCCTGCACTGGTGCACACAGATGTCCTGCTCTGCTGTTACCAGCCTGCCACTTGGAGCAACACATTCTCTGCAGTCTCTGTCACTGAACTGAAGGAGATCACTGCTGCAGGCAGCAGCTCTCTGATGGCTGGATTTATCCTGGCTGTCTAACGACAGCACCGAAGAAGCTTCTTTAATAGTTGATAGGTTTGAACCTAAAAAAATTTCATTTTGCTTAGTTGACTGTGAAAGCTCCTCTAAGAACGTGAGCTGATGATCCGTGTCTCCGTGAAACAATGTTGTGCTACTCCAGGCGTTTGTTTGAAAATCCAAGCCAGAAGTTGTTACATTATCTCGATCTGCATTGCTGTCACTCAACTTGGTCCTTCTGCCCTTTGTCATTAAGCCTTTCTGCTTTTGTTTAGTTCCAGGTATGGTCTTCTTTGGCTTGGAATGTGTTTTCTTTTGTGTGTTTCTGACTCTGCTGCTCTCTCCCCCTTTACTGCAGGCAGATCCACAGGTGCATCTCCCTGTCGGAGCAGAATGAACACCTTTATAAAACCTGCCCTCGTGTTGATCAAGGTCACGCATGCGGGAATAGACAGGAGTTCCAAACATTTCGTAAATACCTGGGCCTTGGTCATCTGAATTTATTATTTTGAACATGTCAGTGTATTTCAGATCTACAAAATCTGAAGCAGAGGATGCACGTGGCAGACAAAGTGGAGTAACATGTTTCTTTAAAACAGCTGAATTTTTGCAACTGCAGGAGCAACTTTGCTTTTTCATTTTCTGAGCACTCTGAGCAACATGGCCTTTGTCTCCTTGAGTGGTTTTTTTCTGACGCTTCATGGCAGTCTCAGCTTTCACTTTTGTCCCTTCCAAAGACGGAAAGATCTGACTCTTGGCGTTATATTTTGTGGTAACCTCATCAGAAGCAATTAAGTCTTCAGATACTTTTACCCTGTTATTAATTTTAGATTTTGATGAATATTTATTCCTATTCATCTTTATTTTATTTTTGTCATTTTCTTTGTGAGCAAGAACACTGAGGCTCTGAGTAACATGAGGATGCAGAGTACAGGCACCACCCTTTTTTGTGACAGGTTGTTCAGCAGTGTGTGGTTCCCTGGCTGGCTCTTGTTCAGAAACTGTAACATGAACAACAGCTACAAGCTCACTTTGGTCTTCTGAAGTTGCTTCTGACATTGCTTCTTCCTCTTTTTCAGATTCAGAGAGATAGACTTGATTTTCTGACTGTTTTCCGGAGGCATCTTCAACTTCTTCTCTGGGAATTACTGCAACTACAGAATTATCTTCTAAGCCTTGGTAGGCCTCTATCACTTCATTTTTACAGGAAGAATCTAAATCATGGTTGTAAAGTACAAAGCTGGCACTCTCAGCATCTTCATGTGGTTTATAATTTAGTATCCTCTCTGTAGCATTTCCTTCTTCCAAACCAGTGCTACAGCAATTCGCTGCTCTGTTTTGCTTTTTGCCAGCTCTTGAGGCATCGCTGTTGCTTGACACTGTAAATGTTGTCTGAGCTGTAAATATGCCACAGTTCACCAGAGCATTTCTTGAGCTCAAGTGGGGATGAGTCTCATCACAGAACCTGGCTTGGGTCAGAGGATCAATGTTCTCACAAATCACTGAACACCAGAATTTCACCTGGTCCTTATTCTCAGTGTGGATTGCTACATCAGCTTCCCTCCATTTTAAATGGCTTTGGATTTCTTCCTTCTTGTTGCTGGGGTGCTTACCACAGTTACTCATGCTAAAGTAGTACAGGTCTTTCACTGGTGTGAATGTATCAGAAATTGCAGCCATGATAAATTCTGATGAGTTTTCACCATGCCTTTTTAATAGGTTGTCTAACTGATACTGATAAAATTTAGTAACTGGTTTTATAGGTTGAGGAATAGAGTTCATAATATTTAAAATATTACTGATGTTGCTGCTTTCATTGACAATATCATCCTCTAGAGGAGCAAGATGAATTGTTCTTACAGGCTGACATGTCAGTGGTGGCAAATGAAACTGTAATTTCCATAAAAAACCATTAATAATGTGCTACACCACAGATACAGGTAAAATCTAATTACTAAGAACCAACTAGACTAAGAAAAAAAATAGAAAATTATTATTCTTTTATATATTCCTATATTAAACCTATTATGAAGTGTAATACGAAACTTCTGAGAAAATATGATTTTTCTCACATTAATTACATTATTTTCTCACATCCAGAACTGTTTCTAAGTCTTTTGTAGCACATAAAGTGGGATCTCCTGCTTTTAGGCACAAGTCGTTCTCCATGATTTAAAAACAGTAAGTTATGTTCACATATACAAATCCTCTTGTCAGTTATTAACTCTGTCTGATGGCACTTCACATGTTTGCTACAGGAATTCAAAGGCTCATCAGTGCCTTCATATTCCAGAGATTCTCACTCGCTGTGCACTGTCCCTGAATGATAGCACCACTCTAATGCTGATATTTAAAGTCTTTTTATATAACCCTCAATCTGGGCTGACACCATCAATTATATTTCCAATGGAACTTGAGCTCAGTAAGCAATTTTTCAAAAGGAAAACTAGACTGTTATAACAGAATGCTATTGCATCCTTGGAGAAAACAATTTTAACAAATTATTTATAGACTTTAAGATACATTATATTAAAGCTAAACATATAGATCCATAAACCATGTTAAATGGCCACAGATTTATCTCATAGTTTTAGGCACAGTGGAAGACAGCACAGTCTGCACTCAAGTTGCAGTGAAGTGAAATGGATAAAACCAAAGACAGCTGACACTGAAGTCTGTTGGGTCAGGGATGTGTTTTATTATTCCTCCCTTCTTCCTTCCCTTCCCATTACATTAGTTGAAAGGTAGCATGTACATTTGAAGGAGTACAGATCAGAGAAAACTGAACACTTTGTTTTGACAATTCAAATGAACAGCGAGAATAATTTTCTGAAAAAAGTATTTCTGTTCTTTATTTTATAAGAAATGAATATTTTTATGCTAATGAATGCAATAGAAATAATCACACAATCATCTGCTCTGAGTGCTCATTTGCATGTCTATATTCAACATCAATTTGCAACCTGCAGGAAATTTTTGTTTGCATTCCAATTTTTG